>BHFT01028199.1:28848-62348 GCA_004320025.1 Laticauda laticaudata | reverse complement strand
GGAACCAATCCCTTATCGTTTTTAGTAGCCAATGGGAATGCATTATTTGAAGCCGGTTATTTGCATACAGAACATTATTGATCTAGATTTTGGTTTTCTAACCATACGTAAAACAGATTGTATCTAAATAAAATCTGAGAGCTTTTATTTTATAAACTTTCTTATGCCTTAAGATATTAAGTTCAAATATAACTAAAAGCATAGTTAAAAAGCACTTTGTAATATTATATAGATATTAGCTGAGTGGGCAGAAAATAGACTTCAATTCAATGTTTAATTTCTGTTTTTTTAAAAACATAAATTATACACTTATATAGAATCAAGTAACTAATCTTTATAGGAAAGGTATGGATTTTCTGAGTTTAAAAGAAATGCCATGTTTTGTTTTAAATGTACTTATTTAGTTAAAATAAGCTTTTGATTTAAAACCTTCCATAAAATTTTGCCTTTTCTTATTTTAAGATGCCAATAATGTCTTCCATAATTAGATAACATCTGTGTACAACTATATATATAATCTTTCATTTCTTTGAGTTCCATGGTTTAATGGCTGTTAAATTCTTTCTTTAAACTTGATTTTAAAACTTGATTAGTTGCTTTTTTTCTCTGTGTTGTTTTCTCACTGGACCAATCACCAGACTACATACAATGACAGCCTTTAGTATTGGCTACACAGGCTAGAAATTTATTTATTTAGTTAGTTTATTGAAATCTAAAATACAAAGAAAAATGGAAATAATAGAAAAGTAGGAGAGGAAAAAGGGAAGAGGAAAAAGTATAGGGTAAAATAGCAAAAGAGAAAGCATCGACTTCTAATTCTTTTTAGAGCAGTACAATACAACCTCAATGTTTTACTTTTACATAGTAATATGTATGAGCCATTCTATCACAACAAACCTATCTAATCAGCAAAACCTAAAATCAAAGTTTCATTTTTTTCCTACTTCAAGCACAAAGTCCAAAAGTAGTTTCCAAGTACAAACAAAATTAATTGAATTCTTTTTTTTAATCGTAGCAGTTAATGTAACTATCTCTGCTAATTCCATTGCCTTTTGCAACCAGCCCTCTATTATAAGAATTAAAGTATCTTTCCATTTTTGTGCATTCTTGCTGCTGTCAGCGTATATAACATTAAAGTTCCATTTTTTTCAAGTTCTTTGTCCATTAGGCCTGAAAGAAAAAATTCTGGTTTTATCTTTATATTCACTTTAAGAATCTAGACACCAGAAGTTAATAGATCAGTTAAAACAAGGCAAAGCTCCTCATAACAAGCTTATTCCAGCAGGATGAATAAAAGGCAAAAGTATAGATGGAACCTCTTTTGGCATCATTATTTTCCTTCTACAGTAGTAATATGCAGTCATACTGGATAGCTGTCCAATTCTATTTCAGTGGTCAAGAGAATCAAGTAAGGATGCATTTTGGGCTCAATCCCCCCCTCCCAAATAATTGTTTTATTTCATTATAAGATCTGACTCCTCCATTATAAAATACAGATATTTGCTCAGTACAATGCTGTTTATACAATATGAACTAGAAATTATTCACACTATGCTAGGTTCGAGAAGTTGAACTTTTAAAGGTAAGAAGAAAAATGCATACAATGTTGAATACAATTTCTAAAATATCAAGACAATGTAAACTGATTATATTGCAAATATGTTAATACATGCATTGAATTGTTTTATAATTAAAAAAAACTTTTTCTGTCTTGAGTTTAATGCTTAATACTAAGATCTCTACAATTATTATTTGTTATTGTTCATAAATGTTAAGAGAAAGAGAGAAGGCAGGGAGAGGGGGAAGGAGGGAGGGAGGAGTAAAAGACTGCTTGAAAAAGCAAGTATTTGATTTCTAACTTCCCCTTTCTTTCTCCTCCAGCTGATTGGAAGGATTTGTAACATTTAGAACCTTTAAAAAAAACAGTGATTCTATTTGCCTTGCTTTAGATGTATTGTGTATATGGAAAACATTCTTTTTTATATTTGGTTAAACTTTTGTGATGGATACATGCTATTAATTTATCTGTGGCTCTGTATTCTCCAAGTTCAAATTTCAAGTCAGATATTGTTACAGATGCATCTTTCTTCTGATGTCCGGCAGTTTATTCTTAATTAAATGTATAACTCATAAATTGTGATGTTTCTTTGTTAATATATTCTGGATCTATACCTAATTTTAAAATATTGTAATTTCATTTCAAATTTCATTTTTTAATTATCTGGATAACACTCTGTATATTTTACTTGTACGTTTATTTTTGAGTTTTTTTTAGCATGTGGGAAAATGTTCCTTCTGTGTCCTACGATTTCCAATATTTGTTAATGTATGATTTGTCTGTCTTTGAAATTATTGACGGAATTGTAAAACAGTTTATACCAATGTTCTCTTAGAGAATTCTATGAATTCTCTATAGAATTCTGTTCTAACTTGGAGTGAATTCTATGAATTCCATTGTTCTTCTCACTGTGGTGTTGTAACTGTTTCTTTATAGTTTTGCATCCATTTTATCCTGCACTGTGTTCTGTCTCTGTATCATATCTGAGCAGATATTTAAACATATGTCCTAATAGATGATATTGATTTTGTATAAACGTTTAAAATTCTGTCATACGTTCCTTTATGAAACACCTGTAGGGCAAATTTCTTCCTCCTTCACTTTATGCTGATGATGCTCATCTGGTCACATAGCCTTTAAGAAAATCTTTATGGATTTTTTTCAATGTTATCAAGAGAAATGGTTAGTTATTAATTTTTTAAACAAAAGTCACTCAGCTAGAAAGATGGTATGTGGATAGTTGTGACATAGAAAATTTTTTAACACTTTACATCCCTTAGAATGCTTTTTTCCCAAGCTTCCTGAAAGAAAATTGTTCTCAAGTTTACTACACCTTCTTAATGGCTGAAAAAAGTATCCCAGTTATAATAAATTTCCAACTAAATCTAAGAGTAGCTACTAAACTCTGTGGTGATAAATCATGTAATAATTATATGGAACATAAGTAGAACCTGATTCCAGCTAGACCTTTTAAAAAATTCATTCGTGGTTCTTAAATTTTCCTTTTCAGTTTCATAGATGTTCTTCCAGTATAGTTGGAATAATTGCCTTTCTAGTACAATGGAAAGGTAATTAGAGGCTGTGTTGCCCAAAATTGAAGCCAAAATGTAAATAGCTACCCTGACAATCTAGCTAAGACTCATCCTGAAGTCAAATAGATTGTGGTCATTAATACCATCTGACAATTTTAGATATATCCTCCACATAATGGAAAAGCATGAGACAAATATATTCCGACTGTCCAAGCATTTATTATCTTTAAGACTACATAAGCTGAAGAGCTTCGAAAACAGATGGTTTAGAATACAGTTCCAGAATGACATATATCAACCCCACAGAGATTTCCTAATTAGTCAGCTTTTCTGCATTTGTTTATCCATCCCAAATACTCTAGAGCCAAATTTAATATTCTGCCTTTGACTCTTTTCAAAAGTAGGTTTCATAAACCCTCATTTTCTCCGAAGTTTGTCCGTGTGAATTTGATAAAATTGAGACAAATGCATAATTACTACTACTAACTACTGCTACTATTACTACTACACTATTACCACATAATTAATATTAGATTCTCAGCTTAATTTAATTCAGCTTTTATTTTCATACAGTCCAAGACATTCATATGAATTTTACGTTCAATTACTTTAGCTGATAGAAATTCTGAGATCATACTTAAGAGTTGCCAAATTTTACTCCTTAGCAACAAGAACACACAAAAAGACTCCAAAGTGCTGATTCAAAGACATTTGGAAGAAAGGCAATAACATTTATATTATTACTATACTATACTATTACTATACTATTATTATTACTATACTATACTATTTTGTATTATAACTATACTACACTACAGTACACTATATTATACTGAATATTTTTATTTTGACAGCCAGTTGTGGTTTAAAGCCATAATAAAGTTTGATTTGATTAATAATTTTTCAATCACAAGGTTTTCTCTCCCCCCTTCCTTTTTTCCACATTTTCATCTGGAACAACATGCATTCATCTATGAATAGTAGTAAATTTGGCTTCTTAAGGTAACATTCTATTTTTTCCAGGGAAATGTCCTTCCTTTTACACAAATTAGAGTAATATTGATAAAAAGCTCTTGGCATAGTGAAATTATCTGTTAAAATCGAATCTCCTTCTAGGAACTTGAAGATCATCCTCTTTCCTTTCTTTTTCCTTAATCTGCAGTCCAATCAATTTTCAGGTTTATTTGCATATTTATAGTTCTTTTGTTAAAGGCCCTGTCACACTGCCCAACGGATGCAAAACGTTTGTAAAAAGGACACAGTGGATGAGAAAAATGTTCCCATCCGTTGCTATCCACTCTCAAAAGGGGCAAAATATGCATAACCAGAGCGGAAACACAGAAAGGAAACGGACAGGGGGAGGGACCAGGGCGGAAGAAAACGGATGCAGAGGGAAGCCTAGCGGATGGAGCGGATGAGGCCGGATGGCACATCGCTAGGCTTCCGGGGGCCTCAGCAAAGCGGACGCGGAACGGATGACGCGGAATGCACAGCGGATGCAAAGCGGATGAAGACGAATGCAGAGCGGAAGCCTAGCGGGATGCCTTGCGTTAATTGCGCATGCCGGGGGGATTTATTGCGTCAGCCCCGCGGATATACAAGGGAAGCATGCTTGGAAGCAGGTCACCATTCAGAGGAAAGACCTGCTGCCAGACGCATTGAGTGCCTTGCCTGCCTGCCTTGCTGCCTACCATCCTGCCAGCCTTGCTGCCTCCTTTGCTGCCTTGCCATCCTGCCAGCCTTGCTGCCTGCCAGCCTTGGTGCTTGCCTGCCCGCCAGCCTTGTGCCTGCCTGCCTGGCCAGCCTCCCTGCCAGCCAGCAACCCCACAACCATGGGGAAAAAGAGGAAGCCTCAGCCATTTGCTGCCAGCCCTGGCAAGAGGGACAGAGCACCCTCTGCCCTCTTGGCCCTCACTCTGCTTCTGCTGGGGCTTCTGTAGCACGGGCTCGTTCTCTTTGCGGCTGGGGCTTCTGCTGCTTCTGCTTCTGGAGGAGCTGATGATGCTGCTTATCGGCGGTGGTGGCTTCTTGCTCATGTTACTCTGCTGATGCTGCTTGGTTGGTTGTGGTGCTTCTGCTCATGCTTACTCTGCTGAGGCTGCTCCTGGCGGTGGTGCTTCTGCTGGTGCTTACCTCTGCTGAAGTTGCTCCTCGTCCTGCGGTCCTGCTCGATCCTGCTCATGCTCCTGCACTTGCTCGTCCTGGGCTCGTGCTCCTGGTCTTGCTCGTCCTGCTTGTCCTGCTGGTTGCTTGTGCTCCTGGTCCTGCCTGTGCTCCTGGTCCTGCTCGTGCTGCTGCTGCTGCTGCTGAGATGATGATCCTGCTGGTTGCTGTGCTGGCTGCTGTGATGATGATGCTTGATTATGATCCTGCTGTGGATGCTGCTGGCTGGTGCTGCGTGTCTGCTGCTGATGATGATCCTGCTGCTGCTGCTGCTGCTGCTGGTGTGGAGGAGCATGCCCCTACAAACTGGAAGCCCCTCTGCTGAGGGCGCCATCTGGTCCTTGCCAAAGGGAGAAGAGCATATGCCGGGAACGAGGAAGAGGAGGCATACTCCTTGAGGAGGAACACGAGGATGAGGTGCTGGAGTGGCTGAGAAGAGAATGACTATCTGTGGCGGAAGGGACACCGGCTGTACAGGGACACCAAAGGAAGTAGGGCTGCTTGGAGAGAGAAGGCGAGAGTCTGGGCTACACATCGGATGTGCTCCTCGGCTGGTGAGCAGCACATTCACACCTGGTACAGGAAGCTGCACCTCAAGAAATTGGCCAGGCCACGGTTAAGCTGACGGGACAAGAGACCTATCGTCATGGCCAGGTGCAGCTTCCTGAGGGTGAGAATCCGCCACCGAGGAGCAGCAGCAGCAGCCCTCTCACGACCTCTCTCTCCGGCAGCCTGCTGAGAGCCAGTCCTCTTCCGGCGCGAGAGTCAGCTCCTGTCTCCAGGCAGGTTTCTGTGGAGCGTGCCACGGCGGAGAACCTGCGGACAGGTGTTTTAAACCATGGTGGAGCACGCTGGAGGACTCCCTGGTGCAGTGGAGAAAGGAGACGCACTTCCACCACAGCCCTACCTGCATCCACCCACAGCTCCACTCCACCGAAAGGCAGAGAGCCAGGCAGGAGGGTAAGAGCCACACTGTCCTGCTGGAGATCAGGGACACCATTCGGAGCAGCATAGATCTCCTCTCTCAGCTGGTCTACACCGACTCCTCATCCTCCAACAGCAAGCCCTTCCTCACCTACGTGAAACCAGACCCTCCCGGACATGGCGGAACCCCAGTACCAGGTGGTGAAGGACCGGATCACCGAGCTGCTTCACAACCCTCCAGACCCAGAGGAACCTGCTCCCACCCAGTCCAGGTCTGCTCCTCCACCCCAGGTGATGTCCCTCCATTCCAAGGCTTTCCACAGGCCCTCACCTGACCAGGGCTACGGCTACCAGGAGGTCGCAGCAGCACAGGCAGCAGCCCTTCCCAGTCCAGGCACAGAGTCCATCGGACGACAACCGTTGCCACCGGTTCCACCAAGCCACGATGCCACCCCGCCAATGATGCCACCAACAACACCGATGTCACCACGCCAAGATGCCACCAACGCCAGTCCTCACCCAGCTGCAGACCAGACAGCTCCACTACACTGCTCCTTCCTCCACCCCACAGCCAAGCCCGGCCTCAGAAACATTGTCATCGGTCTTGGGACTGACACCCATGTCATGGAGGAAGGGGCTCTCAAGCATCAAGCTGAGCCAGTCTCTGAGAGCTTCCTGCCCACCATCCCCTGTTGTCTTCTTGGGGCCAGGCACCACCATGGCGCTTCAGACCAGCAGCTCCAGCAGCTCAAGCCTACTCACAGCACCTGGACCCTTCACTCCTGAGACTATGGCACGCCTCAAGTGACTGGAAGAAGAGTGCCAGAGACTGGGTGGCTACCCTGTTGACTCTTTATTTTGCTTGGGACACTTGGGTCATTTTTCTTTTACAGCTTTTTATTAATAAAGATTATCTTTGCTTCACACACTTGATTCACTTCTTTTTAATAAAGTCTTGATGAAAACTTTTAGGAAATGGTTTAAAGCCTTTGCATGCTTGTGGGATGGGTTAAGATAGCAGTGGGATGACAGGGGATACCTTTGGGATAGGTAATAGCTGTTGGATGGGCAGGGAATACTGTGGATGGGTAATAGCTGTGGGATAGATAAACCTCCAGTGCAAGCATAGTGGGATTGGATGGTCCACCCTCCAGGTGCCACACTTTGGCCCTTTATTATCAATAACAATTTAATCATTGATCCACACAATTTCAACATAAACACAACTCTTTATTAAATGCCCTGTTCATTGTAGGGCCACCCAACATACATGGCACAATCTCACCCGTGTGATGAGACAGGCTGAAGGAAGCATCCATTAAGCATCTACCATCCTGTCTTGGCCACTCCACTGCCCATCTGGGGAGTTGCACCAGTGTTTCAGAGGTTGTGCTGCTTCTTCCCTTCACGTGAAGCTCTGTTGGGGGCCTTGCACATCCACAGTATCTATCAGGTTTGCCCTTGCCTCCATTCAACGGCTACATGTCCCCATTCGCCTTGTTGAGGTCCACAAGCCTGTTCTGCAACACTGGTAGCGGGTGCGCATAGATTATGCAGAAATGCAGCAAGCTTCCACGATGTTCCTCATGGTCTCTGGGCGATGCTGCACGGTGGTGAGAAGTACCTGGAATCTGTTGGCCAGGATGCCAAAGGCGTTCTCCACCACCCGCCTTGCCTGGACAGCCTGTAGTTGAAATCCTTCTTCACGGGTGAGGCATCTGGAAGTGTAGGGCTTCATGAGGTGATTCTGAGGAGAAGTGTCACCCCCCACGATGAAGTAGGGCACATCTTGTGTGTCGTTGGGCAGGGGGTCTGGATCTGGGAAGCCCATGATGAGGTTCGTTCCAGTCCCTCCTTGAGATGACTGGCGTTGTATACCTGGGCATCTGAAGATGAGCCGTTGCTGCCTCTGAAGCATCGATGTAACATGAACTTGTCAGCAATCGACCATGGCGAGAGGATGATGCTGAAGAAGCCCTTGTAGTTGTGATAAGTGGACCCTGAGTTGGCTGAGCTTTGCAGGTCCACGTGCTTTCCCATCTATGACTCCAACGGCGTGGGGGAAGTTCCACTTCTGATACTACTTCTCTGCCAACTTTCTTCCAGCCTTCTTCAGGGGAGGGGGCACTGGAGGAGCTCCTCCACGTAATTCTTCGATGATGGCCTGCACCACTTCTCTGACCACAATGCTGTGGTGTTGTGTGGGCACCCTCCAGGCATACTGCATGCTATGTGGTCCCTGAGGCCAGGTGGCGCAAGAGTCAGTGCCACTTGAGGCCCAGGGTCTAGGCTGGGCCGGAAGTTGGTGCTCTGCTTGGTCAACCTGGGTCTCAGCTCGCTCCACAACTTCATCAAACATGGCTGGCGGCATCCTCATGAAGTTCTGGAATGCACGAGTGTCTTTGTTCGCTCAGCTCACCATCAGCTTGTTATACAGTCCATACTCTACTCTTCTTGTGATCCATCTTTGGACCCAGAGACTTCTCGCCCGCTCCTTTTCTCGCGTAGAAAGGTAAAAGAGCCTGTAGATGGCTTCACATTGTTGTAGAACAATGGTGCTACCAAAAGGAGTGTGTGACGATCCATGGTGGAGATGACTGGATGCTGTGGAAGAGCAGAGCCAGATGAGGCTGAAGAGGTCTGCCAGCAGGGCTGCTGGACTGAAAGTGAGATCCAGGTGGACGTTCCTCCCCCTTTTTATAAGAAATATAAGTTTTCCACCAGGTGTCCTTCTTGCTATCCTCTAGACATTCTTCTGGCAAGACATCCTAAATATCACGAGATCCGTCCCTATATGAACGTTTTTTTCTGTTTTAATGCTTTTCTATGCAAGCTGCATCCCTTTCATCCTTTCTACGTCCGTGCTTAACTAACAGCTGCGTGTCTGTTCCACGTCTGTTTCGCTTCCTCCCTGTGTCCGCATTTTCTGCTGGAGCGGATGTGAGTTGCACGGATGCCGCAGCAGATGCCTAGCGGAATATCAGACGCGGTAACGGATGACGAGGACTCAACAGATGTTGCCCGTATGAGTAAGAGATGTTACGGGACACGTTGGATACATTTTTCCGCTCAAACGCGTTTTGTGAGCAGCTTCAAAAACTTTTTTGAAGCAGATGAAATGGTCAGTAGACGGATGCTGGACGGATGGAGAGGATGAAAAACGGACGCAGTGAGTACAGAACGGAAGCATCACGTTAACCAATGAATGGCAAGGGTTGTTTCTCTCCGTTT
Source organism: Laticauda laticaudata (assembly GCA_004320025.1). Taxonomy (NCBI): domain Eukaryota; kingdom Metazoa; phylum Chordata; class Lepidosauria; order Squamata; family Elapidae; genus Laticauda; species Laticauda laticaudata. The sequence continues at coordinate 52,940 of BHFT01028199.1, read as the reverse complement.
TACATCCTCTTTGCATCTGTTGGTGCTGTGTGACAGGGGCTTAAGCGATTGACAAATCAAAATAAATAAATAAATAAATACATGACTTTCCTCATAGAGCCATAGCATAGAGCTGAGGAAACAGTTTTACCTCAGAAGTCCATTGCATACCACTTCCTGGCTTCTGGAATTTCTTCGTTCACTCCTTTGTCCCCAACCCTCTCCTAGAAAATTGAAATATCCTAGGAAATGTTAAAAAGGCAGAATATTTCCGCTAAGAAGAGTGGAAACTCAGAAGCAGAAACTCACCTCAGAAGTAGAAGCTCACCTCCACCATTGTTAATGGGTGGGCCATTAAGGCCTGGGCCAGAATAGTTTACATAACAAAGATCTCCAGGTCAAGCTATAGCAATTGCCCAAAGCCCTTTTCATTACATCACCATCCAGCAAGGCTCAACCAAGCCTGGAACTCAGGACAGCCTACAGAGTTGCCCCTGCACGGCCCCATGGGAGTCTGACAACCAATCAGAACACAAGCTCAAATTCAAATCCCAACAGAGGGTATAAAACTCAGGCAACCTCAGCATCTCAGCCCTTCCTTCTTTCCCTTCGCCCAACACCTTGAAGCATGTGATCATCCTTTTCACTTTGGAGCTCCAAGCCATGTGATCCTGTCCACCATTAAACCATCGTTTTAAACAGCTTCCATGTTTCCAGTGTCATTTTCCCCACTTGGAACTGAACCCAGAAGGATAATTCTTCCAACAGGCCAAATTCTGCTCATGTAAAATAATAAAATGGGCCACCTAGATGGTCTCCTTCTGTCACATTAAACATTACATGCAGTAGCTTCTGAAGGAACAAAAAGTCCCTCAGAAATCTCACACTGTCACCACTACATCCTACTTTATTAACCAGCATCATTTAGTATTCTTTAAAAGACTGTAGTTTTAAAATCTCAGAAAGAAGACAGATAATGTGGTTATTTTAATAGTATAACCTTACTTCAACTTTAAAAAGGGGTAGGATTTTTTCCCTTCCCTTTTAAAGATAACTTCTCTCTGGGAGTGGAATAATCTATCAGAGGCTATTTGTCAGAAGTAGATGGGAGTGGAGTATATGGTGCTTAATATTCATTTCCTCTGTCTGCTCTCGTTTATTTTTGCTGGACCTGTTCACATTTCAGTGTGTCTCACAAAAGTTCTCCACTGTAGCACTGTTTGGTGTCAGCCAAACTTATTTCTTTCTTTTCTGTCTCAAAGCTGGATTGCAAACATTATGACAGCTTTCCATGACAATTTAAAATTTATATTCCACTCAATAATGCCAACTGCACTGATTGAAGTCAGTGGTTTCATCACTAGAAATTTCGATACAATATAGAACCTATAATCGAAACAGAATAATCGAGATGCATTGAATTCTAAATCACAAAAAATAACAAATGAATAATTTATTAATTATTTGTAAGCCAAAAAAGGAAAAAAAGAAATTAAAGCTAGAAAGAAAGCAGGAAAAACAAAAAATAAACACGTGAGATTTACAAAGATTACAGAATAAAAAAAATATGTGAAAATAACATTTAGTTCTAAATATGAAAGTATCTTATTTAATTTAAAATTTCACATGGTTAAGGAAATCAAGACAATATGCAATACTTAATAGCAATAGGCAGTAGATTATGAATTATAAATCAGCATGAGACAATAATTATTTTTGCTTAGTGTAAAAATTCTCTGCTTTTTAGCAAATCATAAAGAAATTTAACACAATACATTAGAAGAAAATCTAAGCTTCAAATTAGTACAAGAACATATGTAGAACTTTTCATCCGAGAATGGTTTCCATGTTGAATTGAATTAATATCTGATTTGTTTTCAATTATAATATTTTTGACATTGATGTATGTTCTGACAAATTAATTTGCCCCTGTTCTAATAGACAGAATTATACATTCTAATAAGAAACACAGTCCTAGCAGCTGTTACAATATTCAAAGCCCGATTGTTATCCTTTATGGGAATATGAGATTTGATAATATTTAGTAGAAAAACATCATCGAAATTGTTTAATTTTGTTATAAATAGTTTTCCAGGATTGTTGGTTTTTAAAGCATTGCCATGGGGAAAAATGATCCAACCTGTCTATTATCTTGGCAAAAAATTTTAAAGAATGAATTATCTACTTTATTTATCAGTACTAAATACTATACCATAATAAAACATGGTACAGTACTTTGCTTATTGCTAGCTTTTTGTTTTGGTGATCCTTAAGATTAATTTTAGATAATTTGACAGTTTGCTGTAGGGTGGTAAACTGCAAGGCTCTCGGCATTCACCTAATATCAAGCAGGTTAGTTTCCAAAACTCTACAGTATATAGGATTATGAGATTTTGTGCAACACTTGGATGGACCAGGCTGAGAATTAATGCAACTTTGATATTGTCTCTTTCCTTGTCCCATTCTGCATNTATAGGATTATGAGATTTTGTGCAACACTTGGATGGACCAGGCTGAGAATTAATGCAACTTTGATATTGTCTCTTTCCTTGTCCCATTCTGCATTGGAAAAAACATGCTCCATTTTTGTCCCAAAATTCTAGAGAATTGGTATGCTTCCCTATGGCAAAGGCAGGTTTGCTTTCAGGTTTGGCATACCTCCTCAAATTTCAGAACTGGTTTGTTGTTCTAGGCCCCATGCTCATTTGTGATCAAAAGAAAAAGAGGGGGAAACTCTCACTGAGGAAGGTTACAAAAAAGTGAAGAAGGCTGATCCAATGTTGCTGTCTACTCTTTGGCCATTTCCATACTTGCCATCATAACAAAAATAAGAACATGTGATATATACAGGGATAGGCTTCAAATTTTTTAGCAAGGGGCTCTCTGCCCTAATGACTGGCTGGTGGCTTGGTGGTCATGTGACTGGGTAGGTGTGACCAACTCGATGTTGCTTTTTTGCCCTAATTATCTAAAAAAAGATATACCCCCCAAAAAATGTTTATTATTATGTCTATTTAATACTGAAATAAAAGACTGTGTGAAACCAGTCAGTAACTGTGAGAGGGAACTTGGAGTCTTAGTGGAGTTTCTGGTGAGTTATGTGATTCTTATTATTTGGAAATTAATCCCCTTGGAGCCTAGTGGCTCTTATCTGATTTTTCTCAATGGGTCTCCCTGGCAAGTGCTGAGTGGATTGTTTATCTAGCTTGTAGCACTTTTACAAGGTGTGAAATGCTCTTGGCTGAACGCCCAGAAGTTCAATTAAGCCTATTAAGAGCTTTTCCCTTGCTTGTCTTTCTGAGGTTATTGGGGGCTCTATGAGCCTGAGCCCCCGCAAGCCCCAAGCAGCCCACCCTTGCATATATAAATCAGAATGATTTAGAGCACTGCCTGGCACAGACTATTTAATTATTATTTGTGAGTTTCTTTCCCATTTCTGCTCTAGTATACACATTGTGCCTCATGTCCTAAAGGGAAAAATCCAACTGAGTGAAGCATTACTGAGACTAAGGCAGTGTTTGCTATGGTGATAGCAGAATTCCCCTAAGGGCCAAATCAAGAAATACATCTAAAATAATAAATGTGAGATAAATGTATGCTCTCATTCATTGTAAATAAAACTTTCATTTATTATAAGGGACGGATTATGCTGCATTAAAATCCAAAAATAAATGTCTACATTTGGTTTTTCTATTACTACTTTGTGTGAATTGGTCCACTTGGGGAGAGGTGATGGTTGATTGCCTGTTCTTTATGTAGCTTTAGGCCATGATTTCCTCTCATTGAAAAATTGCAGGCACACAGTAGGTTTCTCCAAAATCACACACATTTATTTTTCTGCAAGGCTTTATTAAACCCCCTGCCGTCTGTAGACTATGAAGATCTCAGCACAGTCTCACAATATTTTGGCTGGGATGTATATTTAGCAAGAGAGCACCAATGAGGTTTTAATAATACTGACTTGCTGTCTTCAGAAAAGCCCTTCTCTGGAGTGATATACAATTTTGGAAAACAAATCCTCTTCCTTACTAGCAAAACCCTGCTCTGGAATGTTATGCAAAGTTTGAAAACAAAATTCTGGTCTGTATCAGAAAAGGTCTGCTTTGGAAGAATAAGTAGCTTGTGAAGGGTGAAGGAGGCAAGAATGCTACCTAGAGTCAACAAAATCTCACACCATAATGTGTTTTCTGGCAGGCTGTAAACAGCACCACTATAATGCTTCTAGTTGCTGGCCACTTTCATGAAAATGGACAGTGCCCTTTGGCCGCTTGTTTGAACATTAATGTAAACTGAGGGATGGGAAAGCACATTCAGAATTGCAAAATTTTGTTGCTAAGGCTGTTACAGTAAAAGTGGCAATAGCAATAGACTTATATAACACTTCATAGTGCTTTACAGCCCTCTCTATGCAGTTTACAAATTCAGCATATTACCCTCAACAATCTGGATCCTCACTTTACTGCCCTCGGAAGGATGGAAGGCTGAGTCAACCTTGAGTGCCGTGAGGATCAAACTTCAGGCTGTGGGCAGAATTTGCCTGCAATATTGCATTCCAACCACTGTGCCACCAATGATAGATAGTTATAACTATCAACTAATATTTAGAATGCAATATCACACAATTATTGTACTTGATTTTTTTAAATTTATTTATTTAAATTCTGCCTTCCTCCTCCTGGTTTCCCCACAACAACAAACATATGAGGTGAATTGGGCTGAGAGAGAGTGACTGGAAAGCCATCTGGCTTTCAGGGCTAAGGCAGGACTAGAACTCATAATCTCCTGGCTTCTAGTATCTTACCAATAGTCCAAACTGGCTTTTGTTTTCTTAGTAAAATTCAGTTTCACAAATAGATATGTCAGTAGGACAGAAGACTAGCAGAAAAGAAACTGGAAAAGACTGTAAAATATAAGAACTTAACTGAAATACAGGGATGATGGAATAAACCTGCAAAAATTTTCTCTAGGGTTATTGGAACATTAGGAGCTATAACAATAGAATTATCAAAACAGCCCCCCAAATTAGAATTATTTCACCTCAGCACATTCAGCTTACAAGAAACAGTTTTGCTTGGTCCACATATTCTATGTACCATAATATTATTTAGAATTATTTGGATAATTCTTAGCTCCCCCCAAAAAACTACTTCTATATTCCTTTCCTCTTGATCTGTCAATCTGCCATTAAAATCCCTTGTTCTGAAACAGAAGTTTAAACTTTTTGAAAAGTTTAAATAAATTTACTGTGTGTTTATCAGTGGATTTTAGACATGATAGCTAATATTACAGTTAGCTGTAATATCAGTTTTATTAGCTGTAAATTTAGTTTAAATAAATTTATCAATGGATTTTAGACATGATAGCTAATATTACAGTGGGGAGAATATATCACCTTCATGCCCAACTTGTGAGATTTCAAAAACCTCTGCAGGCAAGTGGACATAAAACGCAAGCCATTGAGGGCTATTTGATTCAAAGCAACATTGTACCAATGCCTAGATGTGATTTTTGAAAGTTAACATCCAGCAGTGGAAACTGGGCTATGCACAATACAGCCCATTCTGATTATGAGCACACGAGAAAGTTCAGTTAGAAATGTATTTTCATTTTTGCCGTTGAAATTACGTGTGCCAGATAAAACCAGACTATTTGATGGAACGTAGACATGGGCACAAGGGAGGAAGAAACTTCCTCTTGTTAGCTTTTTCCAAATATCTTAGCAGCTAAAATTCCTTTGGAGTATCCTGTCCTCCATCCATTTACTCTTACTGCTTTGGAGTCATGTTTGGCAGTATTGAACTATCACCTTTTGATCCTGGTGGGTCTTGCATGAAAAAGACCCATTTAGCTTATCATTACAATATTTGCATTTTGATCATGGACAGAAGCTCCCAGTTTCCTTTTAAGACTGGTATAGGGTCAGTGTAATAGAAGGCAGTCATTGCCCCTGACTTTTATCAATTTCCCTCTTTCTTAATCAATGTGTGTCAGTCCATGTCAAACATCTATCATGTAGCACAGAAAAATCATGTAGCATATAAGATAATATTCAAGATTCACTGCTGAATATATAAACCCTTCAAAACCTTTTGGTATGAAAATCTCAGGTGCAAAGTAAACTTTGAAGAAAAAATAATCATTTTGTAATTGCTAGGTTTTAACTTGAATTGCTTTATGCCAGAGGTGGGGAACTAGGGCTCTTTTATGACCTATGGACTTCAATTCCCAGAATTCCTGAGCCAGCCTGGCTCAGGAATTCTGGGAGTTGAAGTCCACAAGTCATAACAGGGCCCTAGTTCCCAACCCTTGCTTTATTCAGTTAAGACATTGGGAATAGAACTGGCTTTTGCTTATCCTGATAAATTAGCTTCTTAGGAATATGATAAGCTGCTTTAACCTAATTGATGTTTCTTTGGAGCTTAAAACACTCAAAGCAAGCATTTCATACTTAGAATGTTGCAAGCTGAAACATTTTGCACAACTCTAATATTTCATTTATTAAAAAAACATTAATGCTCCTGTTTTCATATGCAGTAACAAAGAGCAGTACTGTTGAAAGAGAAGTAGAAAGAGAAAATTCAGGAGATACAGGATGGGTGGATTGCCACATATCACTGACTTTGGCCTTGTTGATTGATTTCTTTATTTTTAATCTGATTGTAAACTGCCAAGAATTTTACGAGCCGGGAGGGGAAAATATTGTAAAAGACGGGATGTACTTTTTAAAAATGTTGAGTATTTTGAAAATGAATATGTTTAAGCAAACGGGATCACAATTCTTATATGATCTGGGCCAGCCTTGCCAAGGGACAACCTTATTATAAATACACTGCTGAAAAAAATAAAGGGAACACTAAAACAACCCAAATGTAATTCCAAGTCAATCACACTTCTGTCAGATCAAACTGTCCACTTAGGTAGCAACACTGATTGACAATCAATTTCACATGCTGTTGTGCAAATGGAATAGACAACAGTTGGGAAACAAGAGGAAGTTAGCAAGACATCCCCAATAAAGGATTGGGGTTCTGCAGGTGGTGACCCACAGACCATTTCTTAGTTCCAATGCTTTCTGGCTGATGGTTTGGTCCGTTTTGAATGCTGGCGGTGCTTTCGCTCTAGTGGTAGCATGAGGCGGAGTCTACAACCCACACAAGTGGCTCAGGTAGTACAGCTCATCCAGGATGGCACATCAATGCAAGCTGTGGAAGAAGGTTTGCTGTGTCGTCAGCGTAGTGTCCAGAGCATAGAGCGCATGACCAGGAGACAGGCAGTACATCAGGAAACGTGGAGGAGGCCGTAGGAGGGCAACAACCCAGCATCAGGACCGCTACCTCCACCTTTGTGCAAGGAGGGACAGGAGGAGCACTGCCAGAGTCTGCATAACCTCCAGCAGGCCACAAATGTGCATGTGGCTGCTCAAATGGTCAGAAACAGACTCCATGAGGGTGATATGAGGGCCCAATGTCCACAGGTGGGGATTTGCTTATCACCAAACACTGTGTAGGACATTTGGCATTTGCCAGAGAACACCAAGATTGGCAAATTCGCCACTGGCGCCCTGTGCTCTTCACAGATGAAAGCAGGTTCACACTGAGCCCATGTGACAGACGTGACAGGGTCTGGAGACACCATGGAGAATGTTCTGCTGCCTGCAACATCCTCCAGCATGACGTTTGCAGTGGGTCAGTAGTGGTGTGGTGGCATTTCTTTAGGGGGCTGCACAGCCCTCAATGTGCTCATCAGAGGTAGCCTGACTGCCATTAGGTACTGAGATCAGATCCTCAGACCCTTGTGAGACCATATGCTGGTGCGGTTGACCCTGGGTTCTTCCTAATGCAAGATATGGCTAGACCTCATGTGGCTGCAGTGTGGTCAACAGTTTCTGCAAGATGAAGGCATTGATGGTATGCACTGGCCCGCCCGTTCCCCAGACCTGAATCCACTGAGCACATCTGGGATATCATGTCTTGCTCCCATCCACCAATGCCACGTTGCACCACAGACTGTCCAGGAGTTGTGGGATGCTTTAGTCCAGGTGTGGAGGAGATCCTCAGGAGACCATCGGCCACCTCATCAGGAGCATGCCCAGGCATTGTAGGGAGGTCATACAGGCATGTGGAGGCCACACACACTACTGAGCTCATTTTGACTTGTTTTAAAGGACATTACATCAAAGTTGGATCAGCCTGTTAGTGTTTTTGCCACTTTAATTTTGAGTGTAACTCCAAATCCGAACCTCAATGGGTTGCTAAATTTGATTTCCATTGATAATTTTGGTGTGATTTGTTGTCAGCACATTCAACTATGTAATGAACAAAGTATTTAATAAGAATATTTCATTCATTCAGATCAGGATGTCTTATTTTTGTGTTCCCTTTATTTTTTTGAGCAGTGTACATTCATTCTGAACTTCTTAAACCTGTAATTTGGCAACGAGGCTTATTTAGATCAAGCTTGTATAGCATTTGAGCTTCTGGAACAAGTGTTGTCTACCAAATATAAATGTCAAAAAGAAATATTTCACATTTATATACCGAGTGACATCTCTTCAGTTTACATTCCTGATACAAATGCAAATAAAGAAATCAGAGTCTCTGTTCCCTGAAGGACAGGTTCAAATGGATTAGAATGAGCAAATGCTCAGGTGATTGATGCCTGGATCTGTAGAGTCATATAATGCTAATAGCCTAAATAAGGTTTTCATTTCTGTTAATGCTCAGATATAATAAGAGCGCAGGAGCCAGGCTGAATCAGCCTTCAGGCCAGAGATGATATTCAGCAGACTCTGACCAGTTCTGGAGAACCAGTAGCGGAAATTTTTAATAGTTTGGAGAACCAGCAAATACCACCTTTGACTGGAGATTTTACAATATCCTTCCCCCGCCACGCCCACCAAACCATGCCCACAGAACCAGTAGTAAAAAAAATTGAATCCCACCACTGCTTCAGGCCTACTTAAATTGCTACTCCACAGCTGTGGCGAACTGGATATGCCAGGGAAGACAAAAAGGCGGAGTTGCCCACAACTGCTCATAGCCATCACTGTATACCTACGTTGCAAAGGGATTGATGGGGAAGCAAATTCCCACTGTGCATTGAGTGGAGATGCGCATCCTGCATGCTGATCGGTTGATCTGACTTCCTGCTCTGTGCTTTACTGTTTGAGTGCCCCCAGCCAAAACATTCACAAATGTTATGAATGCAACAGCTATGCAACTACTTATGAATGACACATATGTTCCTTCATGTGCAGGGCCAGAGAAGTCTGCTTGCCTCTTGAGAGGTGAGAACAAAGGGCAGTAGCAACAACTGAAAGGAGACTCAAAGGCAACAGCACCAAATAATTTGCATTACTGCAAAACTGAAAGGAAAGAACATCTGACAGAGGTGATAAACACATAGCCATCATCACTAATAGCCATTGATAGCCAAGCTTTCTACAATGAAAGCTTCCAGACTAACAGATTGCTATCAGGATAATCCCAAGTGTGACATTAGACTCACACTTTGATTATATGCCTCTTTTGCTAATGCAGTTATTTGTGTGAGATATATAAAGGCTAGTGAAAGTGCTTGAGGATGCCTGCATTTTGTATTGTCAAATATTGTGGACATAAAAACATATTAAAAATCAATAAACTAATATAAATAAATAAACCTGAGGTTTCACGGATTTCTAGGAGGCTCAGAAAAAAGATGGGGAAAAAAATAAAAAAAAAACCTGCAACAGAGAAACACAGCAGGAATAAAAATATCAAAAAATATTGAAACAGCAGTTTAACAAGAACTACAACAAAAAGTCATTCATAATAATAATGTTCCTCACAACTTCTGGAAGATACCTAGTGAGGATGTTAGATGTTAGTTACTTTGAAGTAACTCTGAATTTCAAAGCAGGGGGAAGCTATTGAAAATAGCACCATAGAGACTATTAAAATACAAAGAGGCCTTCAAGGATGATTCCAACCTGTAGAAACATGGATATGATAGAATGTAATCCTTCAAAAGTGATCCAGGTCTAACAATTTTAAAATTGCTACCAATCTTTGAACTGTATCTGGAAACAAATTGAAATCCCTATAGGTCCAGCCAACCAGTCAGCCAGCCAATCAAAATGTCAGTTTCCCAGTATAAAGTCATTGACCAAACAGGAGAGAATGGATTTACTCAGAACAATCTGAAACTGTGATATCCATGAGAACCTTTCTAAAAAAATATTATACTGTATTAGATTGTCCTAGGTTCCAATGCTCTGAGTTCTACTATGTCATAGAAGCAATAATAATAATAATAATAATAATAATAATAATAATAATAATAATAATAATAATAATAATAATATCGTCATCGTCATCATCATCCAGCGTTAGATATTTAAATGCCTATTCATCATGATTAGATTCAGAATGGACATTTACTAGACTCCATCTGGACCAGCCAGCTTCAGCACTTATTTCTAAAACAGAGATAACTGTATTTTCTTGCCTGCTATTTTGAAAGAGATTAAATATGAAGGTGCATTAAAAAATGAAAATAATGAATGACTGAATACTGAAATCCCAGATTTTGCTTTCTAATCACAGTTGGGATTGCGATAAAGTCTCAAGAAGAGATAAAAACTCAAAATTGAGTTTTTCCTCAATCCTGGCAACTTTAAAATATGGAGATTTCAACCCCCAGAATTCCCCAGCCAGCTATATGGATTAGGGAACTGAAGGAATTGAAGTCCATGTATCTTAAAGATGCAAAAATTGAGAAACATTGTGTTGGATAATAGTAAATCAGTCAATGAGGGAAGAAATTTTAATTCAGGAGAAGGACATGTATCGTTAAAGTCATTTTTCTGATATATATCTTGACCCCAAACCAACTAAATAAAATTTTGTATTTTCCTACAATATTTCACTGTCTTATATAATACAGATGAAGTAATTCCAGATTCTGTGCAGAGTTTGCCTGCAACGCTGCATTCTAACCCTTGTGCCATGAGTGATAGATAATTATAATTACACACACACATACAGAGAAACAAAATATGTGAAAAAATATGTGTCTTTGTTTCTATATCCCCCTCAGGGTTATGTCTGTCTGTCTTTCTATTATCTATCCATTTGTCTATATATTATCTATCATTTTGTATTATAGAAATGATTTTCTATTATAATAAAAACAATATATATAATCTAATTATATTCCATATACCAGGAGTTGTAACTCTACTTCATGTTGAAATATATGCCTCCTGCCTGATTTATTAGCACTCACCCAGAAACTCTCTTGTTTTCTTTTGCTTCAGAGCCACCAAAGCCGCACTGATTATATAAGCTAATTTAGGTCATTTTGGTCACTAAGCCAACAAATTGCCATCCATATTATCAGTTTACCAACACAAGAAAACAAAAATTGCTTTCATTTGCTTGTTGTTCATGCTCCGGCTGTGCAATTTATTCGTGGGTTTTACAGGCCCCACCGAGCTGAGGAATAAAGACTCGCAATGTGTGAAACCCAACAAATGGCAGCTTTGTCCTCTGGCGACCTCAAAGGCTGGTGTCACAGTGATTATCTACTCTTATGTCAACGTTACTTCAACAGGGCCTCAGCAGCAGTGAGAAACTCTGAGAAGGGCCAAGCACTGTCAAGTAGAGAGAAGGAGAGCGAATGATCTGAGGGGATCATGCCATGCATACTGATGGGCAATGAGAATCTTAGCCTCTGTTTCCAAAGGGTCTTGGCTGGTAGCTAGAGTAGTTAGTGCAACCCTATATAAACCAGCCACTATAACTATAATTTTACCAAGCAATCTAAGAGCTCCTTAATCAATCAGAATAGAGCTGGAAGGAAGCTTGGAGGTCTTTTAGTCCAACCATCTGCTCAAGCAGGATTTCAGGCAGGTGGCTGTCCAGTTTTCTTCTTAAATACCTTCAGTGATGAAGCACTCACCACTTTTGAAGGCAAGCCATTCCACCAACAATTCATTGTTCTCACTGTTAGCAAGTTTCTCCTTCATTTCAGGTTGCTTCTTTCCTTGATTAGTTTCCATCCATTGTTTTTTGTCTTGTCTTCTGGTGCTTTGGAAAATAAGTTGTCCCTCTCTTCTTTGTGGGAGCCCCTCAAACGCTGGCATACTGCTATCATGTCATCCCTAGTCCTTCTTTTCTCTAGACTGGACATACCCAATTCCTGCAACTGCTCTTCACGTTTTAATCAGATTTTAACAAGTGACATGCTTGCAAAGGGAAACGGGTTGCTTGCCATTTCTCACAAAACCAACGGCTGTTTCCAAACGACAGTCTCTTTCTTTATTTCCCCCCCTCTGAGCTGCTTTCCATTCTATTTTCAGTGAAGTGGCCTCCTCCAATTGTTGCTCCACGGTCATTTCATCCTGGGCTGCAGGAGAGACCAAACACTTGGTGTATCTGTTCAACTGACATCTGACAGGTCCTTCAGAAGAAGTGCTACATTGATTGCCTAAACACAGGATTAGCAGATCATCAGACCGGTAGTTAATTTTTTTCAAAGAATGGGTTCTTCTGGCAATGCTATTCTCATGTATGTAAAGCTCCTGCATAAAGAAAGGTCCAGGGTCACAGCATGGTGGAAAGATTGTAAGAAATATTGGGCCTTTTTCCCCTGCTTCAAGTGTTTCTCCATACCTGCGATAGTCAAGCTATTATTGAACACAAGTTTAGCATTCCTTCAAAAGAGCACTAGACCTGAATTCAGAAATAGCCCAAGTGAGAGGTCATAAAGCACCTGTGAATTTCTGAACTGTTACTTGGGAAATCTAAAAAATATCGAAACTATTGATTTCATTTAGGGTGGATTTATTTCTTCAGAAGGTCTTCAGGGAGTAAAACAAAAGCAAATATACTTCTGTAATAGCAATAGCACTTAGACTTATATATCTCTTCACAGTGCTTTACAGCCCCTCTCTAAGTGGTTTACAGAGTCAGCATATCGGCCCCAACAATCTGGAGGCAATAATTATAATTGTAAAAATAAAAGCAATAAAAGAAAGCAATAAAGAAGGGAGGTAGGAAGAAGAGAGCCTGGACAATAAGAATATTGTCCTAAGATGAGTCCTCATTGATTGTGTGATGTCATTGCAGTTGTGAACAATTTTTATGTATCTGTATGCCAGCAGTGTTGTATCTGTGCACGGGGAAACATTTCAAGACAGTGAATGCCACTTGGGAATAAAATAAAACATTGTCTTACTTTGAAAGGGGTGTTTTGTGCTCTTGTTAAAGGATTCTTAGCTCATTCTGCCACCCAGCACTGCCACTGAAAGGCAATGGAGCTTGGCCACCATGGCAAAGACAGAAACAATAGGAAAAGTTGGCAATGTTATTGTCTTTTATTTTTGTGGCTAGAGGAAATTACTGCTCAGTCCTGGGTGCATAGGATATGGCATTAACTGGCAAGAGGACATTGGTTGACTGGCAGTTCTCTTTGGACGTCCAAACATCGAACTATATCTGTCCTTAAAGCATCCCAATATCAAAATCTGAAAATAGTGAAAACAAGACTGGAAGAAGGAAAGTCAGATTTCTGGAAATGCCCTGGGGGTATCCACTGTAACTAGGTTTGTTGTATTGTCCCAAGTGGCACAAACCCCAAGAGTCCAGGTGGCTCTGCAATATAAATTATCATAATATGTAACTATACCAATAGAGTTTATTAGGGATTCTATGATATATAAACAAAAGGCAAAGCAGTCCCTGTGGATTTTACTCTGCTAGTAATAGCCAACTATAGGGAGCGATCAGTGATAGAATTCAATTTTTTTTTATTAATGGTTCTATGGGCGTGGCTTGGTGGGCATGGCAGAGGTGGGATTTGCCAGTTCTCTGAACTACTCAAAATTTCCTCTACCAGTTCTCCAGAACTGGTCAGAATCTGCTGAATACCACCTCTGGGAGTGATGCTTAATTCCATTTTAAGGCCATTGAGCCAGTGCTGTCGGAAGACATTTCCACCAGAGATGGTATTCAGCAGGTTCTGACCAGTTCTGGAGAACCGGTAGTGGACATTTTGAGTAATTCGAAGAACTGGCAAATACCACCACTGACTGGCCCCTGCCCCATCTATTCTCTGCCTCCCGAGTCCCAGCTGATCGCCTGGGTCTTCTTTTGTTGCCCTGCACAAGAGAATGGAGCTGGAAAGCANTCTCTGCCTCCCGAGTCCCAGCTGATCGCCTGGGTCTTCTTTTGTTGCCCTGCACAAGAGAATGGAGCTGGAAAGCAAGTTAGTGGGGTGGGGAGGGAATGGACATTTTACGGTATCCTTCCCCCAGAATGGGGAGGAAATGGGGATTATGCAGTATCCTTCCCCTCCCATGCCCACCAAGCCACACCCACAGAACCGGTAGTAAATTTTCTTTGAATCCCACCACTGATTTCCATGGTCATGTGATCAGCATGATGTCACAAAGTGTTGTTTCCTTCCCACCAAAGGGGTACTTATTACTGTATTTTTTGCACTATAAGTCGCTCCAGAATTTAAGATGCACTTAGCTTTTGGGGAGGATGACAAAGGAAAAAAATCTGCTTCTGCCTCCCACCAATTTGTCTCCTTGCAGCAAACAGCAAACAGCCTGGTCAGCTTCAACACAGCCTGATTTAGCACGAGCAGCTGACTGGCGGTTGGATCAGCCTCCTGGAATACCGCTGATTAGCTGTTCCAGGCTGCAAGAACTGCCGCCTCCCACCAGCACGCAGCTGTCCTATCGCTGCCTCTGCATGCCCCATCTTCTGCCTCTGCACATCCTGTTTTCAGCCCATTCCAGGTGGCCTGCCAATCACCACTGCGGATCAGCTGCTCATGCTAGATCAGGCTGTGCTGAAGCTGACCAGCCTATTTGCTGTTTGATGCAAGGAGGCAAATTGCTAGGAGGCAGAGGCCAAAGGGTGGGGGCCGGCAGGTGGGCAGGGCTTTGGCAACATTCACTCTATAAGACACAGACATTTCCCCCCACTATTTTTTTGTGTGTATGTGTGTGTGTGTGTGGGGGGGAAGTGCTTCTTATAGTGTGAAAAATGCNCATTTCCCCCCACTATTTTTTTGTGTGTATGTGTGTGTGTGTGGGGGGGGGAAGTGCTTCTTATAGTGTGAAAAATGCAGTAATCTACTGGCATTTGCATGCTTGCAAACTGCTAGATTGGCAGGAGCTGTGGGGAGAGGACAGGAGTTCAGCCCTTTGAGTGGCTGTTGGGTCTTGAACCTGGTCTGCCAGCTTTCCAGCCAACAAGGCCAGTGTCTTAACCACAGAGTCACCATGCTACCCCTCTATAATACATATACACATACACACACACACACACACACACACACAGTATTCAGCATCCTTCGGGTATTATCCCACGTCATTGTAGTTGTGCTTTTAAAGTTGAAGCAACGTTTCGGCAGAATCTCATCTGCCATCATCAGCCTTCTGTATTGAGTTCGTCTGTGAGTCAGACTTTTTATAAGAGGCCTTCTTTCTAGAAAATGTAGGATGTTTGCAGCTTTAAAGCATCAAAGATAGAAGATTTTGTCTGACTAGGTCAGAGCTGACTGGCATTTCTTTAAACAGAAAATGTGCTGTCATCTCTGTGGTTGATGACCAACTGACAGAGCTCTTGCATTAATCTGAACCAACTGACAGGACTGTTGCATTAATTCTCTTTTTATTGTCACTGGCAGGGCATCTCTGACCTAGTAAGACAAAACCTTCTATCAGTAGAAATGGCAAAGCAAGAATAACAACATCTCTTTGGCTCTGAAACTTGGCTACTGCGGGTCAAAATATTTTCACAATGGAGGGGTTATTTCAAAAGCAAAAAACCTCTCAACTCTCCTGATACCAACCATATACTGATTTACAATTATTTGTTTAGCCATCATTCAAAGCTACAGTGGCATGGAAAAAAGTGACTTATGACTGTTTTTCACATTTGTGACTGTTATAGCATCCCCTTGGTCACATGATCCAAATTTGGACCTTTGGCAACAGGCATGTATTTATGAAGATTGCAGTGTCCCAGGATCATGTGAACACCTTGTGCAACTGGGTCAAATAGCTCGCTCTTTCCCCCTCCCTCCCTCTCCCTCCCTCATCTGTCTATCATCTGTTTCTCTGTATGCCTATCTCTATCTGTTTGTGTCTGTCTGTCTGTCTATATCTATCTATCTATCTATCTATCTATCTATCTATCTATCTATCTATCTATCTATCTCTATCTATCTATCTATCTATCTATCTATCTATCTATCTATCTATCTAATCTAATCTAATCTAATCTAATCTAATCTATTTGATCCTGGTACAGGTTGTTTTGTTTCTTCTCAACTTTTTGGAATTGGCCAGTACACTGGGAACATTAAGGAGATTCTTTCCCAGTCGGCTTACTTAGTCACAAAAGAGTTTTGGTGAAGACAAACTGGAAAGGATGCTCTCCAATTCACATTTACAATCACATTTCTAAAGAAAATACCAGATTGTAACACAAGCACACACCTATATTGTTTAAACATGTTTAAGAATGACAGGGAGATTCTTGGAAATGTAAATGGTGAAGGATGCTCATTTTTTGTTTGTAGCATGACAGCTTCCCAGTATAATGTACTGTTTTTCAGTTAGAGAATCTTTAAAAAGGACAGAGGACACAGAGAAAACTTCCATAAATTTTACCATTCTAAGGCTTAGAGATGGATTTCTGTAAAATTATCTTTGGCAGTTTAGGTAAAGTTTTTTTTCCCCGTGCTGATATTCACCATATTTAATAGTGATATCACTGATCCGGTATCAACCATGTTTAACTTTTACTTCCTGTCATTTTAAAAGGGTATGGAATTAGTTAATGTAGTATGCACACATATAGTGTTTAAGACCAAGGAGTTTTCTTTATTTCAGAAATTCAGAGAAAAGCACTTGAACGTATGGCAATATTAGTTGTATATTGTGGAAAGAGGGTCTGAAGATCAGAGAGACATTTCTATTAAAGCCGCATTATGACTTCAAGACTTTCCAAGAACAGATGTGAGTTTTCAGGTTCCAATTCACATTTCTCCAAAACAAGGATGTCTATGAATCTATGAACTTCAGAATAAAATAAATTCCAGGAGGGCTTGCTCTAAAAGTTCATATGGTTGCAATCTTTGGGTACTTCCACATAAGAACTCCGTCCCAGTTCAAAACATCTCTCTCCTTGCAGAACAGATGAGTTCTCGGGAAAAGTAAACTGTTTTAAACTTGTAAGCAGGTCAGCTTCACCATTTACAGGAATTCTTGTCTCATTCTGTCTCTCGCCTCCTCAACTCCAATTGCTTAGCATGACTTTCAAGGAAGAGGGTGAATTTGCAATTGATAATTGCAAATAATCATTTAACCATTAGTCTAATTACTAATTAATGAGTCTAATCTACTAACCACTAATCTATTTTGAGCTAATTCAGCTAAAACTCTGTGGCCATTCAGCTGCATATATAGGGAACTCATATAATTTGGTGGTCCATATAATGTCATTGGGAAGTCAGCAGTATGATCTCATCCTTCTGTTGCCTTGCTGGAGATCCAAAATGACTCACGACAGCTTTCACAACTTGATGTCTACTGGATGTGGTGCCTAGAATTCTCAAAAACTACAAGATGTCTTGAGGTTATTAGACTATTGTATAATAAGTACCAACCTCATATCATTTTTTAAAAATCCACTTTTGTACTACTTCATCATAGTCTATCTTATCTTATGAAAGGCAGCAAGTCCAGAAGATAGAACATACACATCACATCACATCAGATCCTAAAATTAAAAGAAGCCATAGACGAATGAAGGCCAGGCTTTGAAATAGATGCTTCTTTTTCTTGAAGCTGCTTTTTCCTTCAGTTGTTGGGTCAAGGAGCAGGTAGATATTATCTCTAAGAAAGAAGTTTAGTAATTCCATAACATAGTCACACCTAGCATGAAGAAGTGGAAGAAGAGGGAGATAAAGATTGCATACTCATTTAAGGAAGGAAATATGACAATTCTGGAAGGCGGAATGTATTGCAAAATGGAAGATTTATATGAGGGCATATCTGAAACAAAATGTGGGCTAAGTGCTAACTGGAACGAAGCCTCATCATTTGCCATTCTGTGCTGCAATAAATGAATAACCAAATTAGTTTGGACTTGTTCCTCCTTTTGATGATTCAAAGCTTTATGCCTGCTTTTTTTTAACAACAATAACAAAGACACATTTTCATCTCTTCCACTTGTTCTTGGGATAAATGTTCATTAAAACATATTCTTCTGTTATGGCAATAAGAGCTTTCAAGAAAAGGAACAAGATAAATAGAAGTGCACTTCCTGTAACAAGTTCCTAGAGTCTTTTTTTCTAAAGTTATATAACTATGATCAAAAAAACAAAAGCCATTCATTCGTGAGGCAGAGAAGGAAAAATGTGATCCACAGACAGGGGCTAAGATGGGAAGTACAGAGCTGCCAACTTTTTTTCTGGCTTAATTACTGGGCAGTATGAATGACAAGTCAAAATTCAGCCTTATAATTTTCTTTTACATGCAGATGTCTTTCAGAAAAAAAGATAGTAGCTTTATAGGAGATAACCAGGGTTTGGACCTGTCCTATTATCAGTTAAATTGGGCTGTCTCTGGAGAAAGACACACTCACCTAGATGAATTGACCTTATTGTGGTAGTTGTCTAAAAATACCAATTGGCTATTGAAGAAATAGGCCACAACTTACTATCTTTCTTGGTTCTTAAGCCAATGTTGGAATGTAGTACTAAAGGCTAAGCCACTGTTCACTCCAGGAGTTTGATCCTGACTGACACTCAAGGTTGACACAGCCTTCCATCCTTCTGAGGTCAGTAAAATGAGGACCCAGATTGTTGGAGGGCAATATGCTGACACTGTAAACTGTTTAAAGGGGGCTGTAAACAGTGGTGGGATTCAATTTTTTTTTACTACTGGTTCTGTGGATGTGGCTAGAGAGCATGTCCATGTGACTAGGTGGGCATGGCTTTTTTTGCTTTTTGTAGCACTACACCTCTCCCCCATTTTTTGGGCCTTCTGGGCCCCAGGAAAGCCTGGGGGGGGGTTCGTTCTTGCTCCCAGAAGACTTCCCTAGGGCTCAAGAAGGCAGAAAACTCAGCTGGGAGGGGGGAAGGTGCAGCACCCTGCCCCACGCTTCCTTTTGGGGCCTTATGGGCCTCATAAAGCTTCCCTAGGGCTCAGGAAGGCAGAAAACTGAGCCTAGGCCCCCCTAGGCATAGCACCTCTCCACATTTCTTTTTGGGGCCTTCTGAGCCTCAGGGAAGCTTCCTGGCAGGACGTTTTTGCTTCCAGAAGGCTTCCCTAGGGCTGACAAAGGAAAAAAAATGGAGCCTGGAGGGGGCCCACGGTACCCTCCACACTTCATTTTGGGGCCTTCTGGGCCTCAGGGAAGACCTCCTGGGGGGTGTTTTTGCTCCCAGAAGGCTTCCCTAAGGCTCAGAAAGGCAGAAAACTGAGCCTGGGAGGGGGGACATGCAGCACCTCCCATGCTTCGTTTTGGGGCCTTCCTGGGGCCCAGGAAGGCGAAAAATGGAGAGGGAGGGTGGAGGGTCCCCCCCCCTTCCTGAGCCTCAGGGAAGCCTCCTGGGCAAAGCAGTAAGTAAGCAAGGGGAAATCCCAGCATAGCTGATTGTTGGGAGGGGAAACAAAAGAAATACCTTAAGGAGTGACTGGGCGGGCTAGCATCAGGCAGGCGGGGTGAATGAGCATCGGGCGGGCAGGGCAAGCGAGCTCCTGGCTACCGGGTCAGGGGCATGGCCAGCCAGAAGATACTATTGGTTCAGTGACCCATGCTAAATCCTTGCCACCAGTTCACCTGAACCAGTGCAAACCAGCTGAATACCACCACTGGCTGTAAATCACTAGAAAGTGGTATATAAGTGCTACTGCTTCTCCAAAGAGACAAAATGGCACTATGTAGTCATATAACTTGTAATAAAGATCATTCTGGAACTCAAAGTAGTCCTTGGATTAACCTTAAAGTCACAAACAACGGTTACAAACCACCACAAATAGTTCACAAATGTTTCCACTTAAACCCAAAGCTAATAAACCAGATTATGTCATGATGTAATATATAAATTTAGCAATATTGTAAGATTGGCTAACTATTGCCCATATTTACTACTTTCACATGGCTGATAACCCTGAGCTGCAGCAAAAGGCAGAATCTAATCACAACATAATAGTCCTTGTTTCTATTGCATCCCTGCCATGTTGCTTCTGATTCCCAACCATTACTTAGGGAATTAAGTTATCCATATTATTTTCCCTCTCCCAGACATTTTCTTTGACAAATGCAATGTGATACTATTCAGTCAGTAGCATGGTTATTCAAAGCAGGTGGGATTGGCTTACTTCCTATTGGTCAGCTCTCTATTGGACACTTTGGGCAGCTCAAGTATTTCTCCTCTATTTAGGTTCCTAGATATTGTCCTCCATAAGTGTTTGGTTTGGGGCAGCAGAAAAGTCAAGTTCTTCACTAGGATGTCCTATATAGAGTGAGTGCAGAAAAGAGCAACAAAGATGATTAGGGACTTGGAGGCTAAAACAGTTACAGGAATTGGGTACGTCTAGTTTAGTGAAAAGAAGGACTAAAGGCAGAGGCGGTATTCAGTAGGTTCTGACCAGTTCTGGAGAACCAGTAGCAGAAATTTTGAGTAGTTCGGAGAACCGGCAAATACCACCTCTGACTGACCCTGCCGCCATTTATTCTCTGCCTCCCATCGAGTCCCAGCTGATCAGCCTAGTCTTCTTTTGTTGCCCTGCACAGGAGAATGGAGTTGGAAAGCAGGTTAGTAGGGTGGGGAGGGAATGGGATTTTGCAGTATCCTTCTCCTGGAGTGGGATGGGAATGGAGATTTTACAGTACCCTTCACCTACCATGCCCACCAAGCCACGCCCACCAAGCCACACAATGCCATGCCCACCAAGCCATACCCACAGAACTGATAGTAAAAAAAAAATTAATCCCACCACTGATTAAAGGTGACATGATAGTAGTATTCCAATATTGGAATTCTTTATTACCATAAAGAAGAGGGGGTCAACCTATCTTCTAAAGCACCAGAAGGCAAGAAACAGTAGATGGAAACTAATCAAGGAGCGGAGAAACCTACAACAGTGAAAACAATTAACCAGTGGAATGGCTTGCCTTCAGAAGTTGTGAGTGCTGGACTGGAGAGCCACTTGTCTGGAATGGTATAGGATCTCCTGCTCAAGCAGGGTTTGGACTAGAAGATCTCCAAGCTCCCTTACAACTCTGTTATTGTGTTATTCTGTTCTCATATCATACTAATTTTAAAAGAGGGATAAACTATACCAACAACTAAGGGGTAGGCAGACTGTATGATATGACTACAGAAAAGAGAATTCATGGTGCAACCTTGCCATTATTTTTGCATATGGGTTTAACGGTCGACTGAAAAGCACTAAACTTTCAGCCAAACATAACTTGAAAAGCACATCATTAGTTGAAGAGTGCCAGTGGAAAAATCTTCCTCTATATATGTCTGTCAGCTGTTAATTCACAGCTGATATGTATATAGGAGAGAATGTGTAGTATGGTGGAAGACTGCCCTGCCTTTAGCAATGGGAGGGTCTGCTATAGAGAGAGATTGTCTTCTGCTTATTACAGCTCTCATCAGTGCTTGTCGGCTGGTATGTCAGTTAATGCAATGCAGGAGGGTTTGTTCTGCTAAAGGGCATGGATGGGATTCTTCTGCTGAGCGCAGATATGTGAGCCTAGTTTCTACTCACATTGGGGGTCAGAAGGAGCAACCGATGTTGCTTCTTTTTCTTTTCTTATGCAAAGACAAAATGAAGTTTTGCAACCATTTTCCTGACCTTCTGCAAGTGGTTAAAACTTGATTCTATGGCCCTGCATGGGGAGCACAGGGGACCATGCAACTTGGGTGGCTGGATGGCCTCATGAGAACCCTCACAACCACCGCCATGCCAATCTGGGAATTTTTCTTACCTTTTTCTGAAATTTTATCATGTTATAATTTTAAAAAGCACAAGTTGAAATAATGTAATATTTTAAGGTCAAGACCCGGGGAAATAATAAAATCCAGGCAATTCAAATTGTACAAAGATTTATTACAAGCTTAAAGCTCTCTACAAGAATCTGAAATACTAATGGCCAAAGCAAATGGGCGGTGGATAGAAGCCAGAGGAATTCAAAGTCGGCTGGGCTTTGATCTCTTGTGGGCATGAAGGACTCACCTCCACAAGAGTCTAATGATCTGTTTGACCTGTTTGAACTGATGACCTGTTTGACCTCTCTCTCCAGCTCAGCCTAGTCATCTCCTACAGTCAATTTCATACATTATGTATTGTTTATACTGTACACCAAGGATCTTCAAACTTGGCAAGTTTAAGACTTGTGGCCTTCAACTCCCAGAATTCCTGAGCTAATATGACTGGAGAAGGAATTCTGGGAGTTGAAGGCCACAAGTCTTAAAGCTGTCAAGTTTGAAGGCCCCTGCTGTACACTGTCCAGAACCCCTCTCTGAGGTAGATGGGCAGTTTAGAAAAAGGAAATATAAATAAAATACATGTTTGTTAGTTCTTTTTATTCAGGTAGCCATGTATGTTTATTCATCTCAAAGGCCAGCTGGCCAGGATGTTTGAATTCCAGAAGAAGCGCCTTTTATACTACCTTGTTCTAGGTGATGGTTGCAAAGGACTAGAATTCCATACAATTTCATATTTTCCAAGAAAGCTTGGCAGATCCAACCTTGTCCCTTCTTTCATATCTCCTAGTACTTTCCCATCAGATTGTCAGTAACTTAACCAATTAAAATGAGAACTATCTGTGGTTTTAGGATCTTTTGTATCTTGTCATGTCTTCTTCAAATTGGAATATGCCTGAACAAATATTTTTGCCTCTTTGACCTTGAGTGGGTCTCACAGGGTCCTTTATTCGATCACACATTCCTTTATTCAATCATCAGAATTCATACAAATACATTGTATAAAGTTATACATTGCCACAATAATGTGTAGAATTCCCACAACATTATACCCCAAGGATATGGATATATATTTCATTGATTAATAAGTAATGGATGATTAACAATCTAAGTGAAATAATAAAACCCAATCAGACCTGGAAGTGGTAATCCTGGTTGTTATACAGATACTCCTTGATTACAATTGAGTCAAAAATATATGTTGCTAAGCAAGACAGTTGTTAAGTGAGCCCCATTTTACAACTTCTCTTGCCTCAATTGTTACATGAATCACTGCAATTGTTAAATTAGTAACTCTGGATTCCACATTGACTTTGCTTGTCAGAAGGTCGCAAAAGGGGATGATATGACCCCGGGACCCTGCAACTGTCATAAATACATGCCAGTTGCGTAGAATCTGAATTTTGATCATGTGGCCATGGGGATTTGTTATTTTGCTATTTTGACCTTATTAATAACAAAGAAGTGATAAAAAAGAGTTTCTCCTGCAATCTACATAACATTGTCACCAGAGGTGGTATTCAGCAGGTTCTGACCAGTTCTGGAAAACTGGTAGCAGAAATTTTGAGTTGTTCGGAAAACCAGCAAATACCACCTCTGACTGGCCCTGCCTCCATCTATTCTCTGCCTCCCGAGTCCTAGCTGATTGTCTGGATCTTCTTTTGTTGCCCTGCACAGGAGAATAGAGCTGGAAAGCAGGTTAGCGGGGTGGAGAGGGAATGGGATTTTTCAGTAACCTTCCCCTGGAGTGGGGAGGGAATGGAGATTTTACAGTATCCTTCCTCTAACCCACCAAGCCACACCCACAGAACCGGTAGTAAAAATTTTTGAATCCCACCACTGAATTTGTCACACGCAGAAGATTCCAACTTGCAAGTCATATTCTCCAAATGGAGAACAATCAAATCCTGAAGATGGCAATGAGATGCCAGGTGACCAGGAGGAAACCCTTTGAAATACATAGCAAAGAATGTTCCAGGAAGACTTAAAGACTCTATACATCACATTGGAAGACACTGAAGTACTTACCCAAGACCAAAAATTCTGGAGATCCCTTGCTGCCCAATATGTTACACAGCATGGGGGGGGGGGGGGGGGGG
>BHFT01028199.1:0-28833 GCA_004320025.1 Laticauda laticaudata | reverse complement strand
GGGGGGGGGGGGGGGGGGAGAGATCTAAATCTAAAGACCATGAAGATGCTGCAATGGTCATGTGAAAACAGGTAACTCTTTTCAGTGCCATTGTAACTTTGAATGGTCACTAAATGAAGGGCTTGAGGCGGGGTTTCATGCAGAAAATATCATTCTGCATGAAACCACCATGCTATCAAATTCCTCCTTAGTATTTTCTTCTCAGGGCTAAACAATATATCTTATTTTTCAAATAGGAGTTAGTCTCTAGTCTCCTGACCATTGTCAGTGACTTTTGGGGGACTCTCCTGTCCAATTCCTTCCTGAAGTTATTGGTTGTAATCAGGGGTGGGATTCAAATTTTTAACAATGGGTTCTGTGGGCATGGATTAGGTGGTGGGCATGGTTTGGTGATCATGTTATTAGCTGGGTGTGGCCAACTCAATATCACTCTCATCAAGGCACACATCTCCTCGCCTGGCCTCTCATGACTGTGGGGATGCTGCAACAGTTGTAAGTGTGAAAAATGGTCATGTCACTTTTTTCAGTGCCATTGTAACTTTGAATGGTCACTCCACGCAAGCAAAATACCAGCAAAGGAGGGGAAAAAACTCCAGAGTCATTCCTGAGACAGGAAGTCTAGTCCTGCCAAGAATGTAATAAGGGTTAATGGAGAGGGAGTTTCTGTAAGCAACACCAGAATGTTTCCTTCCTGCGTTCCTTACAGGATTAGGCCAGTAATTTCTTCTTAGAACTGGTTCTCCGAACTGCTTAGAATGTTAACAACTGGTTCTAGCAAGTAGGTGCGAACTAGTGGAATCCCACCTCTGGTTGTAATAATACATACTATCTCCTGTACTAGAAGCATGTACAACTTCATTTGGTTTTTGAAGTCACCCAACTCCACAAAGACTGGTAAGCTTACTGTTTTAAAAGAATGCATAACAGTAAGAGAAAACATGTAAATGTTCAGACAGACATTTCTCCTGTTGCTCACTTTCTTATAAACTTCTGTTTGCCCTGTCTGGAAAGGAAAGGAGATTGAGTGGGACTAGGCTTTGGGCTCCTTTTTATGTTCTTTTCTTAATTCATTGTACAAACAACAAAAACAGATGCTTTTAGTGGGAGGAGAATGTGGGAGTGCCTTTTGTTCAGTGACACATCAATAAAAATGCCCTATTGGACAATTTTCCTGCCCGTAGGGTGTGTATATGTTTTTCCATGGAAACAGCTGATCCTTATTACCATACAGAAAGAGGATTTTCCCATCCCTGTTCTGTGCTGGAAGTGGAATGTAGCAAGCATGAAATAATAAGCAAGGCAGTGGCAGCCGTAAATGTTGAAAAAAAAAATCCATCTTCCAATACTGTTGCTATTGTCAAAAGCAGACTTGCTGTTGTATCCTGTAAAGCAGTGTTTCCTGACCATTTTTATCCCATGTTGATTGGGAACAGTGTAAATGGTAGTTCAGTGCATCTGGGCAACACAACCAGATTTGGGAAGGTGGCAGTAAGTCAAGGAAAATTAGTGAGTGTCTTCAGCAAAACATCTGGGAAGTTTGGATGAGAGCCAACAAACAGTTGTAATAAGGTTTTAAAAAACGTCATTAATGGGGGGTGGGGAAGAGTCAGAATCAAAGGATCCCTTGGTTGTCCCTGGTTAATGCAATATAAAAGACCTGGGATGATCTTAAATGAGTCTGAGAAATTCTGAAGGAACTAAAAAGAGATTTTGATAATGGGTTGTGTTTTTATTCTATCAGATGAGAGGGGATTTATATTCTTACTCCTATGTTGAGATGCTAAAATCCTACATCGGGAATTTGAGTAGTGTGACTCATTCCTCCATATACAGGAAGTCTTCAACTTATAAAAAAGACCATTTAGTGACAGTGTGAAGCTACATCAGTGAAAAAATTGATTTTTGAGTGTTTTTCACACTTGAAAGCATCCCCATGGATATGATCAAAATTTAGATACTTGGCAACTGGTTCATATTTATGACAATTACAGTGTCCTGGGATCATATTGTATGATCACTTTTTCAGACTGTAGAAAGTTAACTTCCTCTCCTAAAAGAATAAAATATTTTGAGAAGTATTAAAAACATTTTCCCTAAAAGGGAAATAAAAATCTTAAGGATGACAGAAATGCCCTGCCCCCAGCAGATATTTGGTGCCCATTAAGAAAACTGGGCCATCCTATCTACAAAACAAAAGACCTTCAGCCTCATTCAAGATCCAAACCAGGACAAAGCCATTAAGACACAATTGGAATTGTCCAATACCCTTTCAGAACACTAGAATCTTCATTACATTATCACCTTCCAAGCTTCAACCAAACCTGGGAGGTCAGACAAACATGACTCTATAGGAATCTGACAACAGCTAGTAGAATATATGTTCTTGCACAGGAACAGGAAGCTCAAGTGCAAAGCCCAAGAGAAGATATAAAAGCCCCCCACTCTCAACTCCATTTGGTGAGCTGCACCAGAACCAAAAACATGTGCTTCTGTTCATGAATAAATGGACTCTTTTTCCAATCAGCCTCCAGCCTCCATTTTGTCTCTAGTGCCTTTCTCCCGGCCTTTCTTCCGAACTGAACCAGATGGATATTTCTTCCAACAAGACCTTCTGATAAGTAATGTCATTGGGAAAACCAGGTTCATTTAACAACTATGTTTTTAGTTTCACACTGCAGGGGTTCACTTAACAATTGTGGCAAGAAAGGCTGCAAAATGGGGCAAAATTCATTTAACAACAGCTTCATTTAGCAACATAAATTTTAGGCTCAATTTTGTTTGAAAGTTGAGGGCTACATGTATGACTCCAAAACTAATCCCAGTTTTTAAAAATTTCTTTACTGTGTTTGAGCCAATCTACTATGACACCTTGCTGAAGGGTAAATATATTATTTCCTCCTTTTATTTTGAGCAAGAACCCTGTAAGGCGAGTTGGATTGAGAGAGAGTGAATGACTGGGCCAAAGTCACCATTAGCATTCAAAATTTTACTTTCCTAATCTGGTCTACTCTGGAGGGCTGAAATAATATGCTGTACATGGAAGGGAGACTTTCAGAAAGCCAGTGGTTTGGGGGGAAGGAACCAGTTGAGGAGGCTGACATGAATACAAGTAGTCCTTGACCTACGACCACAACTGAGCCCAAAATTTCTGTTGTTAAGTGAGAATTTATTAAGTGAATTTTGCCCCATTTCATGACTGCCACAGCTGTTAAGTGATTCATTGCAGTCGATAACTTAGTTACCTGGTTGTTAAGTGAATCTGGCTTCCCCATTGACTTTGCTCGTCAGACATTTGCAATGATCCTGGTGGGACATTGCAACAGACATAAGTATGAACCAGCTGCCAAGCATCTGAATTTTGATCACATGATCACAGGGATGCTTGAAAGGTTGTAACTGTGGAAAACGGTCATAAGTCACTTTTTTTCAGGGCCATTGTAACTTCGAATGGACACTAAATGAACTGTTGTAAGTCAAGAACACTTGTTATATTTCCATGACTTCCTGTACATGGAATGGTATAAATATAGGAAGCTGAAGAAATGGGAAGGGACATTTTCAGTGGCTAAAAAGAAAAACCCTCACAGGACTCAAACTTGCCACCACTGCAGTATTGGAAGGAGAAAATGGTGGTGTGATTCTCCTGTTTCCTTTCTCCTGTTGTCTGGAACTGCTGCAATGGGCAGAGTTAATCTGAGTTCCTTCATCATTGAAGGGTCCCATCTTCAAGAACTGTGTATTCTCCAACCACTTCTACTTGGCTTTGCTGTCAGGATTCCAGCAATCACTCAAATTAAAGAATGATTCTTGAGCCAAACTTCAAAAAACTTCAAAGGATCTGTTAGACATACAGGGCAGTGATATACAAAAAAATTTGAATCCCACCACTAATTCCCACCTTATAGGAACTAGGAAGAGTGCCTTTTCCCATAGCAACCCCTGCCCTGTGGAACACTCTTCCCAATGAAATTGGAAGATTTTTATACTTCTAGCCTTCTGAGGATTTGGCTTTCCCACCAAGGTGGGAGAATGGGGTGACAGGATGTCAGAAGTTTGACTTGGAACCTTTTTTGTTTTGTTTTGTTTTAAATATTCATGGTTTTGATAATTTTTGTGTGTGTGTTATATTGCTTTAATTCTTGATTGGGAACCACTCAGAATTTGGTACGAGATGGGTGGTTATAGAAATGTTTTAAATCAATAAATAAAACATTCTCTTTTATACAGCTATGGGTTTGTAGGCAACACTTTTCTGGATACAGTAGGCCACTAAGGCCATTTCCTTAGTGGTGGGATTCAATTTTTTTTTACTACTGGTTCTGTGGGCGTGGCTCGGTGGGCATGGCAGGCTACTGTAAAATCTCCAGTCAGAGATGGTATTTGCCGGTTCTCTGAACTACTCAAAATTTGTGTTACTGGTTCTCCAGAACTGGTCAGAACCTGCTGAATACCACCTCTGCATTTTCTAATTTTAATAAGAAAACAGTACATCACAGTGGATTTTGCTTATTACTAACATTTGTGGCTTTGCGAAGATGGTGGATTGCTTTGTACACTCCCACTCACAACAGAATCAATGATGGATTTTATTTTTTTTAAATATTGTCCCCCAATATTTTGAGCACAGTTGTTTAGAAATAACCTCACAGCTGCTAAATGCATTGAGCTATAATAGCTCCTTAGTGTAGGATACATCAACATTAACAACTGGGAATCTAAGGCAAATGGAACGTTTAGGTTTATTTATAAATGTTTTTCAGATTATTCTTAGGCTCCAGCTAGACATTATAATACTTTAAAGGACACAGTGTATTGATAAAATAACATGTGTTACTGTAATAGACATTTTAAGAAAGACTCCAAAGACAGACAAAATGTAATTGGCAGCATGTTTCTAATTCTTACATTTGACCATTTTCTTGCTCTCTCTTAAGTCTAAAGTCTGTTCTAAACACCCAGAAGAACAGGAACAAGTCATCTGAGTTTGTTACTAAACATGGATGGTTATATATTCTGGAAGAAACACCCTAATTTGAATAGAATCGGATGAATTTGGTCACATAACAAATCTGGATGTTCTGACTTGATGTTCTGATGTTCTGACTTGCAATCATCTGATGTTCTGACTTGCAATCGTCATTTTTGTTCCTGCTAGAATTTCCATCCAACCAAATATAAACATAATTGTGCCAAGTATATTTAAAACCTAAAGAAATAAATAATAACCTCCTACCGACATGCAATAGTGAGTGCAAGATTTGTTCAGAAAAGTGTTTTTTTTTTTAAAAAAAGCATGACCCTCCCACTGTCATTATGTTAAACTGTTGGATGAGGGCATAATTACAGAGTACTATACTCAGAGCTTGCAAAGGTCAATGGGTGGTTTCCTTTAAATTTGTTTTAAAGTTTATTTTTTCTGATTCTTCTTCCTCTTTGTAGAACTGGGCTTTTTTGTTTCTGTTTACCTACACAGTCCCTTTCAACTTGAGCCTTGTGTTATCCATCCAGGAATTATTAAAAAAACATGAATTCCTGATATCATGCCAGCCATTAATTTGGGTAAAATAGAACTTTTTCCTTTATTTTGCCTGAGCGCAGGATAGGTGCTCCTTTGAGCTCTGTATATCTTGTGTCTAGAAATTCCTGCTATTTGCTTTATTCCCTTTGTTCTCTGTTCTGTTTCCCTTTTGCACCTTTCCCCAATTTTGTTTTTCCTTTTAAATGAAAGGATTCTCTTTCTTGCATTGCCTCCTAAGGTTGCTTTACTTTGAAGTGAGTGAATCAACCCACAGAGACAAATGGCTTAAGCCTCTAATGTCTTGGCATGGCAGCAAATTCTAGCAGCTGTTGTTGGATTCCATCGGTACAGCCTTCTGCAGAACCAGGGTTCACAGTGAGCTTTCTCAAAAGATGCAAAGTCTGTGCTCATTCAAGTCAGTTTTGCAGTAACATTCCCACACTTCTCTGTATTTTTAAAGCTCAATTTTAAAACTCAATTTGTGTCCCTCTTCTTGTTTTGTACATGCCTTTTCTCTATAAGATATTATTGTATGGGACACAATAAAATATATGTCTCAGCTGGCTTGTTTAGTACTCAAGCTTCCTTTAAATTATGATCAGGAAATATCTATTTCTAACAGTATTATCTCTCTGATGCTTTTCAGATATGTGGGTGTGTATTAGCTAGGCTGGGAGACAATATTGTAGTTCATCGTTTATAGGTTTTGGACCTCCGATCCAGAGTACGGTGGGGAATTTTCAATTTTATAATCTATAGAATATGTGTCAGAATTAATCTTTAGTCTCTTGGCTTTTCAGTCCTCGATTGTATAGCCATATGCTTGTTCATTCTGGATATTACATTAATAATATGGTACTTAGTTCCAAATTCTGCAAATATTGTACCCAGGGGTTCTCTCTCTTTCTCTCTCTCTCTCTCTCTCCCCCCTCCCTCCCTCCCTCTACATACATACATACATACATACATATTTACATGTCTATCACTATCTCCATCTCTATCATCTCTATCTCATCTCTATCTCTATCATCTATCTATTATCCATCTGTCTGTTTCTCTGTCTGTCTATATATACCTACCTACCTATTGTAATATAAGAGCCAGGTTACATCTCTACCAATCTTCCAAAGGGTTGAAAAACAAGCCAATGAATATTCTTTAGGACAGGACTCCCCAAAGTTTAATTGCATTGTTTTTATTGTTCACTTGTGCTCATGTTGGTGTTTTGTATTCATATTGGTGGTTTGAGGTTTGGATTTTTAAAGGAGGTGTATACATTAAGATTGCACAAAAGGGAAGTGTTATGGCAAAAAGTTTAGGAAGTAAAATTGATTTGATTATAAATAAAATGTATAATCCATCACCTGGTAGAAAGAAACAGCCGTTTCCTGGCCAAAATTCAAACTACCAGATTTAAATAGCATTTTCAAGTGATGAATAAAGTCCTTTCCTTAGTCCTTATGCTATGATTGCTGTCCTGGCAATTTTGCAGGCCTGTAGAAGCCAAGAGAATACAACCTCTCTGTGTGAAAGTACATTATTGAATATCAGGCTCTGCTAAACCAAAGTGGCAAGAATTCAGCTTACCTGGGAAATACACACACACACACACACACCTTTTTTCTCTTCATCCCTTTTGCATAAACTGGGAATATGAAAGATGAACATTCTGGAATACATCATGTAATCCTCAGACTAAACATAACCATCTGCTCCTCTTAATGCAGTTGTTTTTGTTTTTAACAAAATGTGAAAGTTCAATTGTTATTGTAACCTAACCTGTGTACTTTTAATTTCCTCTCCTGAGTTTTACAGAATGAACAGAGGGGCAGTTAGCTTTAGGGTTGTAGGGTAGACATCAACCTGACTCCCCTAGTTCCAATATAAAGAAGGAACTCAGTATAACCTTCTTGTAGGCATATGTCTTCTCTATTTTTAGTAGAGTTGTTTTTTTAAAATACAAAAGTACTTGTCTGGGATGCTAATTGTGACTTGGATTATATCCAATGGATTTCATTCAGACATGACCTCAAATTAAGAGTCACCATGCAGATCACCATTGATATTCACGAATCAGTGAGGTGACACAAGCCTCTCTTTCTAAGACAGAACAGTAGAAGGTGACTTTTATATTGCTTAGCAAAGTCATTTTTATTTCTTTCTCCTAGAAATGTTTGGTGAACATGATAATTCAGCCATCAAAACAGGCCAAAGTTTGAGATATATAGTTTGGTCCTAGCCCAAGTAAAAAACAAAACATAGTAGAACCTACAAGAAATAAATTAGGTGCTGAAGTTAAGCTTAGAGTGTGAGGAGAGTAGGTTTTCTAATAACTGTCAGGAATAAAAAAGGGAAGAAGAAAAAAAAAAAGCATGGTCAACGATAGAGACCCAAAGATCTGGTTCTAGATCAGTGCAACAAGAAAAAAATGTTTTTTTTTAAAGTTATATTAACACAGTTTCTTGGTAGATAAAGAAACATCCCAAGGAAGAAAACTTTGGCTCACATCCTGCCAAATAAACAAGCTCTACACTAATTTCTAACAGATTTGGGGCAAATCAATTCTTGCCAACCACAAAAAAGACCCCAAATTGTTTCTTACATAGGAAGATTCATTAAAAAAAATGCAGAGGCTTGATTCATATGTAAAATTAAGTCTGTTTTATTTCAGTTTTAGTGGATAGGATGCAGTAAACCCTTCCATTTTTCTGCACTGCAAATTGAAATAATTTTTAGGCATGCATTATATGGCAGAATGAGTTTCATATTCCTTACTTTTCTCCTCATATGTTTGTATCTCTGCCAGCAAACATTCTGATATGTCTGAAGACGGCTGTTCTATTCATGCCATTGATTTTGTCCTTCAAAATTTCCTCCCCATGAGTTAGTGTTGGAGTTTACAATCCTGGTATGGAAAAGGAGCTAAGGAGCCAGCCGTTCCCAAAGCAGTGATGTCAGTTACATAAACAATTAAGGACTGTTCAGACGAGGCAAATCTTTGAGTCATGGGTATAATTGCCTTTGGGTATAACAGGAAAATTTCAATTTCACCTTGGCAGAACCAATCAATTATTTTATATGGTATCATTCTAGTGTACAACAAAGATTCTTAACCAGGCATGTCATGTTATTTGTTTGAGAGCTTCTACCTGGATTGAATAGAGTTCAATCCAGGCTTTTAAATGAATTGTGTGGAAGTTTCTGCTAAGAGTTTGGTCAGGAAGCCTGACCCTTGTCTAATGAGTAGATTAGTTCCAAATCTCTTGAGACAAATCTAAGAAATAACCCCTTTTCTTTAGCATCATCAGGAATACGTTGGTTAAAGCAGATAAGTTATCTGTTTTAAGACTCTGTTTCATCTGTATACCCTATACACCATTAGATTACCTTTTTTTGCAAAGTTCAGACAGACTATAAATTATTTTTTTTGGCAAGTGCCCTTGGGCTACTCAATTTTCACAGAATACAGGCTTTTTTCTAGACATCTGCCCCTCAAATGACTGCAGTGCAGATGGCATTATTTGCTGTGAAATAAAAAAAGGAAAGAGCAAGCAAGCACATGCATTTATTTCTTCTGAAATGATCGGTTAAGTCTAAGGGCAACTATTACAAACAATGTCTCTTTGGGAAGAAACAACCACGATTGATGTTGTTCCAAAAATAATGACTGTAAACACCAAAATGGATCTCAGGGGAGCAAGCAGAGAATCAAGATGCTTCCAGGCAATTAGCCTTCACATTTTCCAACTCTCCTTTATGAACTTTAAATGCCACCAGGATTTATCTATTTTGACATTTATGGACACTGGGAAGCTACATGCCTGGAAGTGATTAAATGTTTGCAAATCCAAAGCACACTCAAAGGATCAATTGGCTTTTCTAGACAATTCCTGTACATAAAAAAATTGACAGCCAATTAATCCTCTCAGATTGAGCTTGATAGCAATCTTCCAATGTTTGAAGGGCTGCCACAGGGAAGAGACCGTTGATTGATTTTCCACAGCACCTGAGGCAAGGCAAGAAGCAATGGGTGAAAGTTCATCAGAGGAGAAACCCAACCTGGAAAGGAGGAAGAATTTCCTGACAGTGAGAATATTAAGCAGTACCTTCCAGAGTTGTAAGTGCTCCATTGCTTGAGGTTTTCAAGAAAACGTTGGATAAACAATTGTCCCGGATGGTATAAGGATTCCTACCTTAGGCAGCGGATTGGACTAATTTGAAGACCTCCAAGATCCCTTCCAGCCATGTAATTCTATGAAAATTTCAAGTAGGACGGACTTTTCTCATCACCTAAATATCACAAATTTAGGAAATTGCTTTAAATATTCCTTAAATTGAAACCACTGAGAAATCATTTATTTTGGGATGCAATATTGACAAAAAGTATGTAAAAGGGTATATCATTATTTATGACATTGTAAGCTACACAGATGAGATGATAATGAAATGGGTGGCATATAAATTAAATAAATAATATAAACTATTTCCTCTGAGTTGGATAGATTTCTTGGTAATTAAAAGTTAGAAAATTGGGGTGCCGAGAGAACTGAAGACATGAGAAGGATAGATTCTATGTTCATCTTGAGCGTAGATGGGGGAAATGTAAGTGCTTTCAGTGTTTTCCTCTTATATATTCATTTGAGGGTTGCTGATAAGCTGCACAGATAATTCAAACAATTTTAAAGGTTTTATTAGTAGCAATTCTAAAGTTAGTGGCCCATTGATATATGACAGTTGGGATTGGAATTTTGTTTGCTAAACAATGTACTCACTGGTGGGATTCAGCCAGTTTGCACCACTTTGGGAGAACTGGTTGTTAACTTTCTGAGCAGTTTGATGAATTGGTTGTTGGAGGAAATCATTAGGGCAGAAAACCGGTTGTTAAATTATTTGAATCCCACCACTGAATTTACTCATAAGTCATAACGTGAATGGTTTGATTTTATGATCATTTGACTGTGGTCATTAAGTGAATCATGACATCATTAACAGAACCCAGCTTTCCCAATTGACTTTGCTTGTTGGAAGCTGCCTGGGTCAGTGACAAATTGCAATCACATGACTACAAGATGCTGTAATTGTTGTAAATGCAAGCCATTGTGATCAGGTGAACTGATGGTCGTAACTTTGAGGATGGATTAAAAATCACTTTTTCTGAAGGTCTCAGAACTTCACACTGTCTTTAAACAAATAGTCATACTGTGTATACATTTGCGAGAAATGTCCATCTATATGTCACAATTATGGTTAGCAAAAATGGGATATAAATAGGACATAATTCTTCTTTAGGTTATACAACAGCATATAGTTATGTATGCAGTATGTTGTGGGTGGGGATGAGCCCAGAGAAGTCAGAATAGTGGCTCAGCACATAATCAAAGCTTGTCTCTTTGTATGTCACATGGACACGCATATACATGTACAACTTAATCAATGATTTTTATGCACCAAACTGAACCTGATACGAAACTATGATTTTGGATCAAGATAATATATATGTACATACTCATCATGGTACTCTCTTAGGCAAGAAATTTTAGGCAGAGTTCAGGCATTTGCTCAGACAAAGAAATTGGGGCCTGAAGAAATAGAGATAAATCTAGCTTATTCCAGCATTATTCACTATATCTCTCCCGGTGTTTATACTGATGCAAACCATTCTTGCTATCAACACATCCATACATTGATTTGAGGATGGGTGAGTATTTCTTATTTTATTTAAAAAATAAAAGTCAGTATTTTATTTCACAAGGTCACAATATCAGCTACTTGCCTAAATCTCTAAACACAGAAATAGTGTATGCAGCAGCACATGGAAGGAAATGAGCTTGGAAAAAGCTTGCACTACTATAGATTTGGATGCCTGAGAGTCAGAAAAGTGTTCATACAGATTTTCCTAAAGTAATGGAGGAGTTGGCTCTGTGGGAGCTGGCCTATACTTAAATGATTAAGGAAACACTGTTGATTAATCTCTCTTGGCTCAGTAACTGAACCACACTGGATGCTTGTGCTTTGCTTAAAAATAATCTAAAACATTGTCTTCATGCAGAAGAAGTGCTATAGGCCATAAGGCTAAGTCAGGGCTAACCGCAGTTACTATTTCTCTTAGTTCAGGGGAGGGGGAAAAAATATTTGGCTGAACATACTGATTATCTCAATGGGATGAGTGGAGAAATGGGAAGGTAATTAGAGTTATATTCTTTTTTCTAAACTTGGATAGGTTTAAGAAAAGTCAGAGGAACCAAGGCACACCTTAAAATGAGGAAATAAACAAAGCACTTGCATTTATAATAGTATTCCTGCACTAAATATCTGGGGCCTTTCACAATCTTGAAATATTGATTTGCTATTTAGCAAAGCAGGGTAACTTCTCCTGTCCTTTTGATAAATTTTCCAAACACCAGCAGACAGATTTAACAAAATAATCTGATCCATGTTTGGGAATCCCAATTGAAGGCATAAAGATATTATTTATTTATTTGTTTATTTATTTGTTTTTTTGTCAAACATGTACAAGATAACAAGTGTAGGTATGAACATAAACATGAACGAAGGAAGTAAATACAGATAAATGGGGACAGTAACATAGGGATGGTAAGCACGCTGGTGAGCTTAGACCTCTTAGAAATGGGATGAAGTCCACAGTAGACAGTTTGAGATTGAAGTTGTGAGGGGTTGAGGCTGTGACAATGGAGTCAGTAGGGCATTCCAGGCATTGAGCCTTCTGTTGCTGAAGTTGTATTTTCTGCAATATTAACGGGAATTGACCGCAATTAAGCATAGTGGTGTTGGACTAGAACTAGGAAAATCAGATTTAAAGTCTACTTTCACCCAAGGAAGTTACCTGCATGACTTGGGCCAGACATTCTTTGTGCAATTTAGTATATTACGCAGAGTTGACATAGTGGGGGGAAATTAGGAGGCAGTACTATGTATGAGCTTCAATAAGAAAGATGGACTAAATCAAACACTTAACATAATGCTGAAATACAATAAGGTCCTTTCTCTGACGATTTCTCCTATTTTCTGTAAAAATTAGTTAATTACTATTTGATAGTTTGTCTGCTGTAAGTGTTAAGGCTGTATTGTTCACTGTCCCTGAAAACAAACATGCTTTCTCAGGAGTAAAGGAAACTTCATAAGTGAATTCCCTCCTTGAATATCTGGCTGCTCCTTTTCGGAATCTGTAACATATAATAACTAACTCTTGAAAAATCCCATTGGCCATTTACTTCTTGAATTTGAGATGAGGTAGAATTGCCTGAGGGACGCAGTGGCTCAGTGGCTAAAACACTGAGCTTGTCAATCAGAAAGGTTGGCAGTTCAGCGGTTTCAAATCCCTAGCGCCGTGTAACGGAATGAGCTCCTGTTACTTGTCCCAGCTTCTGCCAACCTAGCAATTCAAAAGAATGTAAAAATACAAGTAGAAAAATAGGGATCACTTTGGTGGGAAGGTAACAGCACTCTGTGTGCCTTTGGTGTTTAGTCATGCAGGCCACATGACCATGGAGATGTCTTTGGATAGCACCACCCCCTAGAGCCAGAAATGACTAGCATGTTTGTGCGAGGGGTACCTTTACCTTTACCTTAGAATTGCCTGACCATGGAAGGAGACAAGACTTGAAGGATGAGAGCTGTAAAGTGAGGCTGGGGGCAGAGCTTTGCTGTCCAAGGATTCGATTTCAGCACTCTCACATTTCTTAAACCTCTCTGCAAAATTGCATCAGTGTATGGCTGTAGTACCACATAGGAAGGCCAACAATGAGAACAGGTTTCTCTTTCTCTGTGTTAAGAACATTTGTATAGTTGAACTGACTTCTACAGGTGTGCGCAATTGTCATATCAAAAGGACCATGACAGCATAAGCAAGCAGTGCAAGCCAAAAAGTTGTCCTGATTTGTTCTAAGAAACAACAAGGACCCAGTCAGAAAGATCCAACTATCACTTATTGAAAAGGATACTGTGAACATTGTCTGCAATTAATCATACTGAAAATCATAACTGCAGACTCATGTTGTGAAAAGAAAGTATCGGAACTCATGAAAATTAACAGGTCAGCAGTCTCTTTCAACCATGATTCCTTGAGACACAATCAGAGGAGACAGATGCGTATAAGACTGAACAGATCAACTTCATCCCCAGTTACCGTGGAAGACAGATGACAGGAAGGAGAAGATGATTTTTCCCATTCTTCTCAATGATTCTTGGGAACTGGTGAAGTGTTGGAAGACGTGACTCTTCTTACATATGTATATGGCTGTATCTGAACACACATCTATAACCATGAAATTACCATCCATATCAGGGGTGTTCAACCTTGGCAATTTTAAGACTTATGGACTTCAACTCCCAGAATATCCCAGCCAACATGGGGAATTCTCCCTGATCTACACTGTAGGTCGCTACAAGGACCAGAAAATTTATCCTGCTTCATAAAGTACAAAGGCAGGGGACAATTGGAGATTTTCAGTTGGTTCAATGTTCTTCTGTTTTTATCTGGTATATGCAAGAAGGATGTGGGGGATGGGAACAAATTCACCACTGCTATCAAAATGAGAGTTTCATTCTCTAGATCAGGGGTGTCAAATTCATGTCATCATGGCAGCATCATGTGACATACTGATACTTTTTTCCCCTTCACTAAACCGGGCGTGGACATGGCCAGTGCGTGATGCATCCACCCATGGGAGTTTGACAGTCCTGACTTAGATGTTGACCCTGAATAAATTAGGGTATTTGTTCCTATATATACCAGTATATATGATGAGCAAAACATTTGTGCTATGTCTACTTCAAAAGTTATTTGGAAGAAGTTATATAATTTTGTACA
This sequence comes from Laticauda laticaudata, assembly GCA_004320025.1. Lineage (NCBI taxonomy): Eukaryota > Metazoa > Chordata > Lepidosauria > Squamata > Elapidae > Laticauda > Laticauda laticaudata. The sequence continues at coordinate 14,485 of BHFT01028199.1, read as the reverse complement.
AGTATAACGTATCTCTGCTATTCATTTAACTTTGTTAAAAATGAACTGGATACTTTATTGTGTGGTCGTGATGAACATATTATTGCTAAAGTCTATAAAATGTTATTGAATATAAATATGTAAAATGAACAAATAAAGCATTGTATGATTCAGTGGGTAAGGAAATTTGGATATAATGTAATGTTTGAACAGTGGGAGAATATGTAGAATAAAGCTTTAAAGTTTACATTAAACTATAATTTAAAATATTTTTAATAAGATGATATATCATTGGTATTTAATTCCAAATAGATTGTCAAGAATGTATAAAGGTACCTCAAATGAATGTTGGAAATGTAAATGTAAAGAAGGGACTTTTTATCATCTATGGTGGATGTGTGATAAAGCAAAGAAACATTGGAGTAGGATTCATATCCTAATACAGAAAATTCTTAAAGTGAATACAGAAAAAAAAATCCAGAGACTTTTAAAAATGGAACTCTGATGTTATATATGTTGACAGCAGCAAGACTACTCTACACACAGAAATGGAAGATCACCTCAGCTCCCACAATGGATGAATGGCTGCAAAAACTGAAGAGAGTTAGTGGAGATGGCTAAATTGATTGCTCTGATTAAAGAAAAAAATACAACCACACCTTTACTTCAACTTGGAAACCACGTCTGGACTTTGTGCTTGAAGTGGAAAAAGATGAAACGTTGACCTTGGGCTTTACCAATTAGATAGATTTGTTGTTACAGAAATGGCTAGTTTCTATTATTATGAAAAAGTAAAAAGTTGAGGGTAGATCTTTATGCATTATTTTGTTACACCAAAGGAGTCGGAAGTCAATGCCTTTTTTTTCTTTTTCCCTTCCTTTCCCCCACTATTCACTTCCCTTTTTCCTTTCCTAATTTCCCTAATATTTTCTTTTGTATTCCGTTTGTATGTTATATTATAAACTAATAAAAACTATACAATATTAAGATAGCCCCTCTTTTTTCTGGCTTCTGTGTGAATATGAAGAAAGATTCCTCTATTTTAAGGAATCGGTTCATTAAGGAAGCTAATATAACTTTTAAAGCAGTTACTTTTTTTTTTTTTTTACAAAAAGATCTAGGAGGAAAAATGCTTGGCTGATTCACTAAAGATGTGATAATGACAAAGAAATGGTTTTGCTTGGCTGACTGAGCAACATATACTGGTTGTAAGTATTTATTATTTGCGTCCAATCGCACTCACTAAGCCTATCAGCCTAGATAAGCCTATCAGCCTATATCATTGTCCAGATTCCCTCACAGAACTCCAGAACTTTCTGGGTTCCCTGTAAATACAGGCAGATCAGGAGTAGCAATGTTAATGATCCTTCTCATCTTGCCATTCCAGAGTGAAACTGGAATTTCAACAGAAGCATTATCCATCTCAAAAAACCTGTCGTGCATTTAGAAATGCCTTGGAATTTATGTACTATCCTAATCCTGCAGGACATGGCTGACACAGCTAATCCAAAGCTCATCAGGAGATGAACTTATTATAATAATGGGAGTGACTTTCACTTGTCAAATTCATTCCCAGTCAAACCTAATCCTAAAACCATGTTGATAGTACAGTCTATAATTCAGAATCCACTCTAAAGCCTTGAGCTAATGTAACCAGCAATTCATCTAGGGAATTGTGATAGGTAAATATGTATTTATAATCTTTCTTTCTTTTTCTTTTCTTCCTTCCTTCCCTTCTCTCTTTTTCTTTCTTTCTTCCCTTTCTTTCTGCCATTTTCATCAGGAATAATGAATCATGTGGTTGTGAAGGCAGGATTCTGTTGGCTTTATCACAAGAAGAAATGGGGCATGAGTTTGCTGCTTCTATTGTGACCTAATAGCAATAGCTCTTAGACCTATATATCACTTTATAGGGCTTTACAGCCCTCTCTAAGCAGTTTACAGAGTCAGCATATTGCCCCCAACAATCTGAGTCCTCATTTTACTGACCTCGGAAGGATGGAAGGCTGAGTCAACCTTGAGTTGGTGAGATTTGAAATGCCAAATTGCAAGCAGCCAGTAGGAAAAACTAGCAAATAAACCTTCTAGGAGGTTGAGCTCCCCATTTCCTGGTTCAAATTGCCATTAGGGAAGATAGTTTAGAACTGTGTTGATGAATGTGAAACCTGCCAATCAATGCAGATATTTCTGAAGCTATAAACAATAGGCTTCGCTCCAGACTTCAACCTATTAGGAGGGCTTTCTAGATAACAACTTCAGTCTACTTCAGGTTGGATGCAAGAATGGTCCTTTAAAACCAAATGGATCCAAGCTGTCCAACAGATCTGGTCAATCCTCAACAGGATTAGGCCTCAACATGTCTAGTCTCCTCCATAAATGGAGGAAGCTCTCCTCTTTGGAATGTAGCTGTAGTGCTCCAAAACAGACAGTGCTACTTATTGTGAAAAGCTGCCCTCTGAATGCATATCAGGGAACCCACAGACTTTTGGTATGCAACTCCATCGTGTACTGACTATATAAATAGTCTACCTTTGAATATGTAAACAGAGTAAATAGTTGCATGTTTCCTCATTGAGAATATAATTGTGATGTGTTTAACATTTTTGCCATATGCTAATTAAATAAAATGTGAAACCACTCATTTCCTGCTTTTTAATGTGAAAAGAAACCGGTTCACATACATTTTCTCGCTTGAATGAGGTGTATATGGAAGAGGTGTCAAAATTATTACTGAAAAAATAATTACACTTTGAAAACAAACAGCCCCAGTTGCTTCCCCACTGGCATTTCAATCACATCAGGAAACCTCACATACATTTGATTGAATTTAATTAACAAAGTTATGGGAGACTGATATGGTGTTCTCCAACTTCTTTAGTCCAACATTTTGTAATATCACTAGAATCATATAAGCCATCATAACTTTATCCTTCCTAGAATAACATTGATGTATATTGAGCCCAATGATTTGTTGGCTGTTTGACATGAGCAGCTGAAGAATATGTAGCAAGATGACCATCTCAGGCTTCTGACAGCTGCAACGGGTAGAAGCTACAGACATTCTTAGGTAAGAAAACTAAAACACATTGAAGTGAGCTGTTCTTTAGTTTCCCTTCCTTCCCTGTAGATCTGGTACATATACTAACCCAGTGCCTATGACTTAATGATCTTGTATACAATTGTGTAACAGGGAAAACTTGAAACATGCACCTTGAATGGAAATTATTACAAAAAAGAACAAAGGTAGCAGCTGTTTTGCTTCTTGAGAAACTAATGCTATGCAGTGCACCTTAGGGTCAAGATGTCCCACTGAGTTCAATGAGACATGCATAGAATTGCAGTCTTAAACCTATGACATTTCAGCCCCAGCAAAAGAATGTCCAGCATCTTTGAAAGTTGACAGATTGCTTACTATCAGCTGAGTCCTTTGGACAAATGTAGTGACCTTAAGTCTCTTTTGCTGATTGATATAGGAAAACTTGTCGATGTTAAGAATTTAACCCCTTCTCTGAATCTGTTTTTTCCTTTCTTTCACAAAACTTTGAAAGTTTGTGTTTGGGATCTTATTCACATGTCTTCCTTCTTTCCACAGACCTAGTTTTGTTAAGTGGACATGTAGAGATGAAATGGAAAACATGAAATGGTTTTTTTTTTTTTTAAACTAGATCTTTAAGATCTTTGTAATTTAAAAATTTATACATGAAGTACTGGTTTGTATTTATGTGTGAGTACAAGCCTATTCATACCTATTCAGNTGGGGGGGGGGGGGAAATTGGCATAAAGCTTTGATTAAATTGTTTATTTGGATCATTTTCAGTTTGAGTTTAAACTAGGTTTGAAAACACTAACTATATTTACCTTTGCCAGGAATTTGATCCAGAGAAAGTTTCCCCATTAGTTTTCCATATATATGCCATTCTACATTCTTCCAGTTTATTTCCAGGCAATTTCATGATGCTTGTTTTAACCAACAAAACCCTAAACAATTTGCAGCTAGAAAGATTGCCATCTTCTATGCAAATCTGCTTATAATTTATTTTTATAGAATTGGAAGCCATATTATATATCCTAAGACTAGAGGGGAGGATTGGTAGGTTTGAAACAGGCTTTTAATAGTTGTGACCCAAATACAGAGTTTCTTCTTTCTTTATCTCATTTGATTTCTCCCCAGGTTAGAATTTAGAACAGGACATCTCTTGAACCTTCTCAGATTGATAGATAGGGAAGAGTTTCCCATGGAATGTACAGAGAACTATTTGGTTTCAAATATTATATATGTTTCCAAGGTCCTGAATTGCAATACTATTATACAGTATATTTGTCATTTTGTGTAACACATCTTAAAAAAAGAATATATCAAGGCATTGTGATCATGTGTTATATCAGAACATAATGACTCAGGAAGTATTTTTTCTATCAGCCAGAGCCTAGTATGTTCACAAACAAATCTGACTTTTATTATTTATGTACAAGAACCAATTTTAAATAGATATAAAGACATATGAATGCCATTGCCCCAGAAGAAATAAGCATAAATGTAGCTTCTAGAAAATCTGACATAAACAAACCGGAAGCTGCTATTCTAGAGCCAAAGTTCTCCAGATCAATGTTATCAAATTTCAGGGAGTTTGCAGTGGATCTGAATTCAGGCTCAGGTTCTTCTATTTGTCTGGACACATGAACTGGCTTCTTTCCTAAAACCCTCATATGGTGATATTCACAATGAGGTTGAAAATTTGTGACTTCACAAGGGGGTAGATTGTCTTTTGATGGCAATCTAATAGGGGACACTTTACAGCATCTCTTTAAATGAAGGGAGGGAGAATATTCTTTACAAGACAAAGTGATGTGATCTTCAGATTGACTTTTAGAAGGTAAAGATGAATATTCGTCCAAGTTCCTTTTGGAATGCAAGAGACCATATTTTGCGGGGTTCTTCTTGGATGATGAAAAAGAGGAGAGGTTTTCTTGGGGGAGTTTTGTGGAAAGGAGCTTTTTCAGAGGAACATTCACAGGATGAGAAACCGAATGGAAAGGCTGCTTACAAGAAGGACATTTTGCCTTGGTTTCCAACAAGTCCTGCGTACAAGAAAAGCAGAAGCTGTGGAAACAGGAGCTTACATGTGGCATAGTATCAAAAGCTTTGGAACAGAGAGGGCAGAGACAATTTAGAGGTGTATCAGGTGACTTGGTTGTTCGATACAAGTCCTTTGTAATTGGACCTCCATCTTTACTGATACTGGATCAATAAAAGAGAAAAGAAACAATTTAGTATCCATAATCATATGGCTATACGAATATGATAAATAAATACAAATAACTATATGGAATGGCTTTAAATGAGGTCAGTCTTATTTCCTACTTTATAACAGTTATTTATTTATGTTTGAATTCTACAGCTGCTTATTGAAAAACCCAACTCTGAGCATCTCACAAATATATAAAAACAGATACCATTTAAAAAAAAAAAAGTAAATAAAGAAGGAATGAAAACAGAAACCTAGTGCCATGACCCATCTCCTTTGATGTAGCCAAACACCAGTAACTTCCAGCCCTGATTTCACCCTATCTCAGTGCTAGGGGAAAGATTCAGCCCTTGGTGGCCTTCTGGAAGGTTAAGATGGTGCGGGCCTGCCAAATATCAAGAGCAATGGCATTCAATAGGATAGGGACTACCATAGAAAAGACATGTTTCATAAGTCCCTTTTTTTTTCTTAGGGGTGTTTCAAGTCAGTGTTGACTCCTGGTAACTGCCTGGACAAGTCCTGGCAATATTCTTGGCAAGATTTCAGAAGTATTTTGCCATTAACTTCTTCCTAGGGCTGAGAGGGAGCGTTGACCCAAAGTCATCCAGTTGGTTTTATTCCTAAAGTGGGACTAGAACTCAGAGTCTCCCACTTTCTAACCTGGTGCCTTAACAGGTCCCACTAGGTAACAACATTGAAGGGAAGGACCTGGAGCATGCCAACTCCAGACAATAACCTGGAAGTCTCCCAAGCCAATATGGATAACCCAAGACATGTAGGGCTTTAAAGGTAACAACCAGTACCTTGAATTGCACTTGCAAGATAACTGAGAATCTGTGCAGCTTACTCAATAGGGGTATAAAATGGGTGCACTTGGGGCAGGGGTGGGATGCTACTGGTTCAGCCCGGTTCTATAGAACTGGTAGCTCTGAAGAGCAGCAGACACCAAACTGGTTCGTGTGATGACCTTTTGATCGTCTGTTTGGCCCACCCACCCGCCCAGGCTGTCCTTTATTTCCTTCTTTTTCAAACTCAGCTGCTTTGTGCAGTGCTTGTCAGCTATCTGGGCGGCACAGCTGATATTTTTTACAATTGTTTTACACAGGCACACAGTGCGCGTCAGGCGCGTGTGAAGCAAAGCAAAATACACTCTGACCGAACTGGTAGTAACACCGGTTGAATCCCACCCCTGAGATGGGGCATCCAAAACTGTGCATGCTACCACCTTCTGAAACAGTTGGAACTTCCTGGTGGTCTTCAAGGATAGATCCATGTAGAACACTGGTGTTAAACTCAAGGCCCAGGGGCTGGATCTGGCCCGCAGGGTGCTTAGATCTGTTTCCAGATCACCCTGGAAACAGCAAAGGGCTGGCCTGTGGTTCCTCTACGAGCAACAACGGAGCTTGGGAGGGTCGCGTGTGGTTCTCCTGAGCTCCGCACTGGCAGAGGGTAGCAGGAGGCCGTCACAGCCAAAAACAGAGCTCCAGAGCCCACTTTCACTGGTAGAGTGCTCAGGCCACTATAGGTGCTCCCCAACACAAGTGATGTCAAGCTGGCCATGCCCACCCTAGCCATGCACCCCCAACACCCCTGAGGTCAAACACACCCCTAATGTAGAGCATTTTGCATAGTTCAACCAGAATAACCAAAGCATGGGTTTCCCCCACACACACCTTAATTAATTACTTTATCAACTAAGGACTTTGAAGTTGCCCATTAGATGCTGTTAGCATTTTGGACAAGAGTCTAAACAGGCATAGAGGTCAAATGATCATAGACATCTTATTTCTGAACATCATTGTATTATTTCTGAATTTGAATTTGCATCAATTGATATGTGATTATTGTTACGTACTGACATGGTCCTCGTTCTTGTCCACAGTTCTGGCGGGAGTTGTAGCTGCTGTTCATTGGCTGGCCGGGATAACAGCTGCAATATAAAAGAAGCTGTCAGGCGAGTCAGCTGTTGCCTGCCACCGTGCGTGAACTTACTAGCTTGTGGCAGCCACGGGTAATCAGTTAATGTTACAATAAATGTTCTAATTGTTTAGAAAAGGGTTATTCTCCCATTACTGATGCCACCACCATAACAGTTATGAAAATCGATTTCATTTATTCTCTTTAATGTGGTGCATTTCCTTTATTTTTTTGACAACACTTGTTTAAGTTCAGCTTTTTAGTAATTATCTTGGTATTACTCCCTCGGTTTTTAATAATATACATATGTTTAAGAAAGGTACTTTATGTATATTTTCCACACTATAAACATTCTGTTAACTATTGCTTTTAATTAAACTTTAAGATTCCCCACCCCGCATATTAAGACTTCCATGTGTACAAGAAAAAAAAAAGCTAGTTAAATACCCTGAATTGGGAGTCAGGGGTTTGCACTGTTTGGGGGAGGAGAAATCAGAGAGTAAAAAAACAGATGAAGAAAAAGCAAGGAATAATATTCAGTGAAGTTTTCTTTTCATTACTCATGTTTATGCAGCTTAATTATTCTTTACATTTCTTTTTCTTAGATTTCTACATGTTACTGAAACCTTTTTAAAGAAACAGAAACTTGCAATTAAAGGCAACAGAATTTTTTGGGCAAAGGAGGGAGGAATAAAAAATATTTAAATTCCCAATAATTGTATTCATAAAATGAAACTTGTAAAATTTATTTTACTTATTAGATTTCTGTATGATATTGAAACCTTTTTTAAAAAGCAGAAACTTGCAATCAAGGGCAACAGAGTTTCTTAGAGCAAAGGAGAAAGGAATAAAAAAAATCTTTAAATTCCCAATAATTTTATCCATAAAATGAAACTTGGAGAAAACCCCAGAAACATCTTAAGGACATGGGGATATCTGATAGTGAAATCTCCCCCAAACAGTGCAAATTATTTTTTAAAAAATTGAAGTTTAAATCTAAGAGGAATTGAACTTAGCGAGCCACAACTGAGAAAAAAAATGTACCATTCAGCTTTAAAATCAGTAAGTAAATGATTACAACCAACAACAACAACAACAAAAAAAACATTTTTGGAAGGTCTGGAAATATCTGTCCAGAAAGGATCAATAGGCATTTTAGAGAAAAAAGTCAGAGAGGAGCAACCATGGGATAGAGAAACTTCAAAAGCTCCAGGACTGTTTCAGTTCGTGGGCATTTCAACTGTCACTCCAACAGAATCTCAATCTTTTTGTCCATCCTTGCTACATGGCCTGTCAGAGATCCTAAAAGATTCCTCTATCCAGCACTCTTTTAAAGCCACTCAGCTTTTCCTCTTCACAAATAAACCAGGGCCCTGCTTATTGCCACATCCAAGCTGTCGTGTTACATTAATAGTTCAAAAAAAAAAAAAGACCTTTTATTAGAAAGCTGAGTAAATTCTCTTTGGATGGGCTTTGGAATAAGAAAATAAAGAATAAGCTGAAAGGTCGTATTAGGATCTAATAAGCATTTTGCTTAGCATGAGTAGGCTGTTCTCAGTCAAAGGACATACTTAATAATAGGTATTATTAAGTTTAATCTCAGAAATTCAATAGGCAGTTAATAATAATTGGTCAACATCTTTCTAATACGTTTCTTGGGACAAACCATAGAGTGCCTTAGTTATAGATAGAAGGCAGCACATTCATGACTTCAGGTTTTCTTAAGAATCAAAGTGAGGTTTTTCTGAGTTTCAACACATATCAATATCATACATACCATAATGAGTTCAAAAAGGAATTTTGAATATCACACATAGTGGCAGTCCTCAGCTTATTTATTTATTGAATTTATATTGCCATGGTGACACAAGGCAGCTTACAGAATATCAAACAACATTTAAAACAATAAAACTAATAAAAAGAATAAAATAAATATAGTATAATATCATAAAATATGATAAAATATAACTTACAACACTCATTTAGCGACAGTTCAAAGTCATGATAATCTTCACTCCTCATCCCCCTTGTCATGTGATCAAAATTCAGGCACTTGGCAACTGGCATGTATTTACAATGGGTGCAGCATCCTTGAGTCATGTGGTTACCATCTGCAGCCTTGCCAGCTGGCTTATGACAAGCAAAACTGATGCAGAAAGCCAGATTCGCTAAACAACCATACGGTTTTGCTTAACTAGGGTGATTTGCTTAACAACTGCAGCAAAGAAATGGTTGTCAAATTGAATATGACTCACTTAACAACCACCTTGCTTAGCAAGGAAAATTTGGGTCGTAATTGTGGTCGTAAGTTGAGAACCACCTGTACAAAGTTCAAATGAGATATTTGAGAGAATGGATGAACTGTTGTGGTTCGCTGGCAGCAGGTGAGGACAGCTGAGGTGTCGGAGAGTGAGGACTCAGATGAGGGGCCTGCGTGTGATGAAGGGATGGGGCCAGGACAATCAGGGAGTGGAGTGCTGCCTTTGGAGACAGGCTGGCAGCAGTGACGCAGAGGACCCCAAGGAGCCTATGCCCAGTGCATGTGCATGCATGGCTGCTCGTAGGAAAGAGCAGCTACAGCAGCACAGGCGACTCGGGAATAAGGCTGCAAGGTAATGGCTCCTCCCTTAAAATAAAAAGAGATAAAAGCCAGCCTGAGAGACTGGTATTCTTTGCTGGAAGCAAAAAAGTTCTTGCACTTCAAGCCTTCTGGAAGTTCATACTATCTTGGTTTGTGCTTGAAGATTTTTTGTTTGGAATATTTCTTGGCAACTTAATCTAGTGCTTTTGGCAGCCTTGCACAACCTTGGCAAGGCTCGTTCTTATCAGAGACAATTAGTTTTAATAGCCTTTTAATCATGAATTAACGGAATTAGCAGAGAAGCATTAAAAGGTTTTGCTTTTATCTCTGTTTGGTGTTTGTTTACTTGGAACAAGGTTTGAGTCAGAATATGAGCATAGAAAGTATGGGCAATTGACAAAACATAATTCAACTCTGTTTATATAATGGACACCTACAGCTGAACCTATGCACATTTTCTCCTTTGCTTTGCACAGAAACTTATCCTAGTCATGTAAATGACAAGTGTAAATATAATCTGTGTTACATGTAATTTTCTAAATGTGGTCATTTTTCTTTTCCTGGAAGCAGGCAGGAATAATATGCATAAATGTGCAATACCTGCTTTTCTGGTTTGAAGTCTACATTGGGTCTGGATGAGGAGTTCAGGTAGTCTTCAACTTACAACAGTTCATTTAGTGACAACGCCATTTGAAAAAAGTGACTTATGGCCATTTTTCATACTTATGACTGTTGCAGCATCCCCATGGCCACGTGATTTTTATTTGGATGCTTGACAGCTGGTTCATATTTATGACAGGAGTCACATGATCATCTTTTGCGACCTTCTGAAAAGGAAACTCAATGGGGAAACCAGATTCATTTAACATCCGTGTTACTAATTTAACAACTGCAGTGACTCACTTAACAAATGTGGCAAGAAAAGATATAAAATGGGGCAAAACTCACTTCACAAATTTCTCACTTAGCAACATAAATTCTAGGGTCAATTCTGGTCGTAAGTCAAGGACTACCTGTAGTTGATAGGAAAGCTGCATAAAAGTCTCTTCTTGTATGCTACATTTCTCAAGATAAATTAGCTGCAACTACAAAATCTAACAGCAAGCCCCAAGCACCTTACTGTGTGCCACCAGGGAAGTTGAGGGCTGACCTAATCCTTCTTGCTTTAAAGAACTACCCTGATAAGGGTTGGGAGGTATACTGGGGCTTGTCAATCCCCATTGAGTAATGTAGGGAGTGCTGGACAGTAGCAGACTCAGTGGTGCCACTCTTCCTGGCAGGCAATTGTCAAAAAGCCAAAATATTCTGGGAGGAGCATTTAGGGTGGTTATGAGTGTGAGTTTGTAATCTACACTCATTGTTTCAATGGATCACTTTTGAAATCAGGGTCGAAATATCTCCCACACCTACTTTTACATGTTCAACTGTCATTGTTTAATCTCCAAGAGCATTTATCAGGTTACAAGTATACACTTTACTAGACAGATGTGTTTATTAATTTGACAGCTGAATAACTGGTGAGACTATGACTATGACTACACGGTGCTTTAGGTTCGGTTACTTGGTTTTGGTATACTGCTGTAATGCAGAATAAAACAAACAAAATCTTTCTTTCTAAGCAACGGCTTAGCTCCAAATTCTTGCTTGTATGTGTAGTTTTGTTTAAATGTAGCTTTAAAATACAACCTTTTTTGACACAATAATAATAGCAAAACATCTTAAAGACTCAATAGCCAAAGGATTGGCTCTTGCATGATATTCTATTTTTAAAATAATCACAAGCTTTTTTATTTTTGCTTTTCTGAAGTGGCAAAATGTAAGCATTTAAGATGAGGGAAGGGGTACTACAATTTAGTCCAGTCTTTTATTTTGGAATAGCTGATGGTTTTTGGATATCTGGCTGTTCCTAGGTCAAGAGCATATTGTTATCGGTTTTCTCAAGGAATATAGGATGATCCTTTTCATTACAGGTATGAAGTCCTTAGTGGCTATTTACATACCATAAGAGTCTTGATGGCAGCCATAGATAAACCAAAAATGAGGAGGACACTCTATTTAATATAAGGACAGACATACACATGAAAGGAAGAGATTTATTTCCTTCATCTTATCCTGAAGAGTTAATCATTTAAAACAGGGGTGTCAAACTCACGTCATCACGGCAGGGGCAGGGGCGTGGCCACTATGTGATGCATCTGGCCCACAGGCTGGGAGTTTGACAGCCCTGATTTAAAACATGTTTTACCTAGCCTAATTTTTGAAGCTAATAGAACTGGGATAGTTAAAATCAGGAAGGCCAGTCAATTTTTCACACTATCCTTGTGTTTTCTTTTGTATGTAAAGCAGATTTTAACAATACATACATATATACATACATACATACATACATACATACATACATACATACATACATACTTCTTATTTAAGTGGAGCAAAAAATATATATGGATAGGCAATTATGTCAGCATATCTAGTTTGGACCTAATGAGTAGCTTGCCAGTTTACAAATCCAGTACCAAATGATTCAAGGGTTTTAAGAATAGCAACTGACAACTAATAGCTAGCAGTCCACTGGACAAGAAAGAAACTTATAGAAGAGAAAGGACCCCCAGCAAAGGTGTTAGGGATAACATTGTTTGCCCTAACTGGTTTAGGTAAAATAATAAGTAAGTAATCATGGTTTGTATGTTAATGTTATCTGTAACTTTAAACTGTGGGAAAGTGATTAGGGAGTGGTTATGAAAACTCCTTAAAAGAAGGAAGCCTGCAGCGTGCTCGCTCTCTGGCTTTGATGATTCCTAATTACTGCTTGGAAGACTGCATGCTCGAACGGGAGAGAGAACAAAGGACTGATTTGTAAGTGGAACTGACCTAGGATATTCTACATGGACTTTGCTAACTGAATTATCCCTGAATGGACTGACTAAAATTGCTACATGACTATTGGACCGTTATTTTGACTATCTATATAAATGGAATAAACTATAATCTTGATAACACAAGCGTATTTGTTATTTTACTGTATGTTAAAAAACATACAAGCTTAGCTCACTCATTTATCTGTGTGCCTATCTGACTTACGCTGCACATTCTGTTTTGCTTGTCTCCCTAACCTGGTGGGGGACCCAGGCTTAACAAAAGGTATGTGAGAACAATTCTCCCATGGTTTACAGGAAAGCAGGCATGATACCAAATTAGTTCCACAATTAAATTGAGAAAGCATAAAAAATCAAATTGTCTCTCCCATTCAAAAAAAAAAAAAGAAAAAAGAAAAAAGCAAGGCTCCTAGTCCAATCCACCATTGTGTGGGAGAAAGGTGCACAAATGTGATCCTTGATTTTATTATGTTAAGGCTTATATTTGGTACACATCCCTTAGTGGAATTTTTATTACAGCTTCATTACTTTTGGTACAATAAATCTAGTTGTCAGAGAATGAATGTCCTTTCAGCTTCTTTCCTAGCCAGCTGGGAGAAGTCTGACTGACCCCATCACAGAGAATTTATTCCTGTTTTTAACCTTCAAAAGAAAAAAAGACACCCACCATTTGTACATTAAAATAAAAAGATTATTGAAAAAGGATGAATTTTTAATCAAGGATAGCCATTTTTGGGTACTATTGCATCAGAAATTTAGAATTATAAACACAGGTGTCAGATATTCTTGGACCTACTCTGCCTGTAAAATAAGAATAATATTGATCTGTCTCCTGGCTTGTTCATAGACTAAACCCGTTTACTAAATCATTCATTCTTTGATTCAGGTAGAGAATAGACTATGGCATATCGCTTCAATGTTAAAATAATCAAATAAATTATATAAATGTGGGAAATCTATTCCTCTGTTGGGAAAAAATGTATATTGAATTAATTACTGAGATATCTCTGGCAACAGACAAGAAATTCTTTGGAAAATAGTAATCATGCTAGTTCATTGGAAACATATTGTTCACTGGGGAAACTTAAAACAAAAGAAAATGGATCATTAAAAAAAGAAAAAGAAGGGAAAATATAAAAACAAATGCCCAGGGAACCTTGGGATATATTGATCAGAAACATACTCTCCTATCTAACATGTTCACTTAATCTAATCTAATCAACAGAAATGAGACTCAAGTGGGATTTGTTGCTATTACTATATGAAAGATGTCTGAACTGGTAATAAGAGAAGCAATAGGAGGCTAAGGAGGAACTGAGCCTTAAATTGATCCTGCTGTATGAATACAGGTAGTCCTTGACTTACAACAGTTCATTTAGTGACCATTCAAAGTTACAACATTACTGAAAAAAGTAACTTATGACCATTTCTCACACTTATGACCATTGCAGCATCTCCACGGTTATATGATTTACATTAGGATGTTTGACACCTGGTTCATATTTATAATGGTTGCAGTGTCCTAGGGTCACATGATGCCCTTTTGCGACCTTCTGACAAGCAAAGTCAATGAGGAAACCAGATCTACTTAAAAACTGTGTTACTAATTTAACAACTGCAGAGATTCACTTAACACAGCCCATGACATGGTTGGATCAGTGGTGGGATTCAATTTTTTTTACTACTGGTTCTATGCATGTGGCTTGGTGGGCGTGGTAGGGGAAGGATACTATAAAATCCCCATTCTCTCCCCGCCTCAATAAAGGCTAGGTCCCACTGTCCGATGGACGCAAAACGTATGCATAAAGGACATAGCGGACGAGCAAAATTTCGGGGGTGGCTTCATCCATTGTCATCCGCTCCAAAAAGTGGCAAAAATTTGCATA
>BHFT01028196.1:0-73201 GCA_004320025.1 Laticauda laticaudata | reverse complement strand
AACGGATGGCAAGTGTTTCTCTCCGTTTTACATCCTCTTTCCATCCGTTGGTGCAGTGTGACATGGGCTTTAATTGTTACCTAGTTTTAACTGCTGCAATGATAAATGTAGTTACAATGTGGGTGATGTAACAATATTAGTCTGAAAGGAGGAAGTGGGTATAGAAACTATCCGTTCTCCCCAACATTAAACTATTATTATTGGAAACAATCAAGCCATAACAAGGAGAGTTTCCACCTATTGCCGGATGCTGGGGAAGACATATCAACTGACTCCCACATGTGAATTCCCCCTTTGATATGGCGTGGTGGCATAATCTAGAACATGGAATGAAGAGACTTTGGGTAGATTGGCTGTGGAAGAGAAAATCCAATGAATATGATCAGCCACACTATTTGCTTTCATCTGTCTGCATATAGATTGCCGCAGTTTACACCAGTTGAAATTTTCATTTTACACATTTATCCATATTTAACTTTTTAAAGGGAAAATACCTCTACTAAGAAGAACATGTTAGTTATCCTATGAAAAAATGAAATGCTGTCTTTTTTGCTTAAAAAAAGGTTATGTGCTGAACATCCCTGATAATTAACAATCCAGAATAAGCCTACAATAAAAAAAAATTCCTTTTATTCTGTCATTCAGAATTAATTTAATCCAGAAGGTAACGTAGTCTATGCTGCTTTTTAATATTTAATCCAGCCATTCCAAACACTGGAATTACCTGGCCAGAGATAAATATATTTTTGCTGATTGGAGCCATGAATTAGGAAGTTCTTGACATCTGCTGGGAGTCATATTCCTCCAAACACATAGCTTTGAATCATAAATATGACATTTGGAAGACTATGGAATTCATCTGGTCTGCCATGAAACCCTCAAAATCATCTGGGAAGACAGAAGACTGCAAGCAACTTATCCCTTCCAACTTTCTACGAAGATCCAGGTAATGTTGAATGGATTGCTGAATAGGAATCCTCAGGCTCAGTAAATGCAGAAAAGACAATGGTTTGCCACCATACAGAATCTAAGATGAGCTTTTATCAGCACTCAGTCAAATTCTGTTTGGGTATTCTGCCACAGTCATTCTAAATCATTTTTCAATAGCATGACCTTTTTCAGTTCCTCAAAAAACAAGATCAGCCTATCATTTTGCTAAATAAATAAATACTATCTTGTTGCAAAGTTACAGAATACTTCTTCAGAAAATACTTTCACCTAGAATACATGACACAATTGTTGCAAAATTGAAAGTATCTTTAATCTGCCTTTTGTACTGGCAAGGTAAGAGTTGCAAAGCATTTCTGCAACAGACCTTGGATAAGGTTAGGGTTAGTTTAGATAAAAAGTTGAATTCAGGCAATTCATTAGAGGAAGTTCTAAATTTATTCTTATGGAATGGAATGTCTGAAATCCTGATGTTCTTTCTTTGGCTTTATCTATTTATGGTTAGGAGATTTAAAACAAAGCCTTAACAAGAATAAATTTAACACAATAGCATCTATGAGTTCCGTCTCCTTTTTGGCAT
Organism: Laticauda laticaudata; assembly: GCA_004320025.1. NCBI lineage: Eukaryota > Metazoa > Chordata > Lepidosauria > Squamata > Elapidae > Laticauda > Laticauda laticaudata. The sequence continues at coordinate 71,673 of BHFT01028196.1, read as the reverse complement.
AATGTAATTATTTTGCTTTTTGCTGCTGGAAGATAAATTAGATTGATCACAGTTCTTCTCAGCAATTAAACAACCATGATTCCAGCAAAGGTAGATTTGGTATTAGTAGTAATTCTATATAGAACATACTATGTTTTCTCAAAAGATCAATAAAATTTGTTCCAATATATCTTTTTTTAAAAAAAAATCTTGGTCACATAAAACTTTATCATATATTGCTAATTAACATGGGACCAAGGAAGAGATAAATATACAAAGTTCTTTAAGATCCTGGATCTATGTCCCAATTTCTCAGCCTAATTTTCCAACTACTCCTTTGTTAAAATCAAAGATTCTAGCTTTGAACTGAAAGCATTTATAAATGAATCAAAAAACTATGTTTTTTTTTCTTCAAGCTAACCCAACTACAGACATAAGTAGCTATTCCCACTAACTATAAAATAATCATTGAAATTTACCTGTTATCTGTAGTAACTGTGTCCTATTTACCCTGTTTTGTTCAATTTCTACCATTAGTAGGAATAACTGCTGAGGCTACAATAATTATAATTAAAATGTGAACTGGGAAATGACGAAAAAAGTCCTGAAAATATTTACCTTCCAAAATCACAAAGTTTTAGAACAGCTGTGTCAGGGTCCAACAAAAGATTCTGTGGTTTTATATCCCGATGACATATTCCAAAGGAATGGATATAGGCTAAACTTCGGAATAATTGATACATATACAACTGTAACATAAAGAAAAAAATTTTTATGATCATACTTCCCATATCAAAACATTGGCAAATAGAAAATTTAATAAGATTTTTATAATACTTGAAACAATATCTCAATAAGTATTTTTTCTTCATAACATACATATTTATTTACTCATCTTACAAAACATTTTTTCACATTTCTTTTGGCACATAAGGTACAGTTCAGATGTTCTTCAACTACAACTTCCAGTAGGCCACAACAAGCATGGCTAACTGTGAAGAATGCTGCATTAGGGAAATCAAAGAAGTTAGATGCATAGAAATTATCGCAATGATATAAACAAATATATAATAGTTATCTAATTAACTCCCATCATTAATATATTTTTCTCATATTGGACAAAATATATTTCTGTAAAACAACCCTACTTGTAGAATATTAACAACATGTCTTATATTATTCTATATAATATATAAGCTCCTCTGGAAAAAGCTAGCTAAATTTACCAACCAAAGCAACTTGGAATGTCTTATTCGGTGCAAACATAAAATAAATTATGGGTTTCCTGTTTGTTGGAATGTTTTCAACCAAAAGCTTAATAGCCACTATCAAGGATAATTTAGAAAACTTGTGCACTAATGTTGATCCATTCTAACTCTTCCATTCTATGACAGACAGAGAGATGGATGGATGGATGGATGGATGGATGGATGGATGGATGGNATCCATTCTAACTCTTCCATTCTATGACAGACAGAGAGATGGATGGATGGATGGATGGATGGATGGATGGATGGATGGATGGAAGGAAGGAAGGAAAGAAGGAAGGAAGGAAGGAAGGAAGGTAGTTTGATGAATGGAAGGATGATTAGCTGAAGGGTTACCACTGGGCAGTTAAAAATTAAGTGGGAACTATGCCTAGTCACTTAGCAAGGCAGAGAAGTGGAAATGGAAGGCCCTGCAAACAGTTTGGAAGTATTATAATGTTCTGAGCACAAAGAGCTCTGCCTCCATAAAGATATGACTTATGTACATAAAACCATAAAGATCACTATTAAAGAGGAATGAATAGTCTAGTAAACAGCATCAAAAGTCATTAAATGGTCCAAGAAAAAAGGCAAAGCATCTTTCAATCCAGGAGTAAAGGAGAACATATCAGGATGCAATGAAGCAAACAAAGGCTGAAATAGTGGTGAGAGAAAGTTTGTGAATCATTTGTGAACCATGTATATATCTGAAGGACTGCTTGTACTCAGTTGTATTATGAGCCTGGGCCATTAGATCTGAAAGAGATCATGTTACAGATCCCAAGAGCTAGGGACCTGCGTTTGATGGGTTCAGAAGATATTCCTTCTCTATTGTGGTGCCTGATTTATGGAACATCCTAACCCTCCTCACCTACCCAATAAATTAACTCCATCCCTTTTGTTATTACAAAAAACCCTCAAGACTTGGTTATGTTATCAAGTTCAATCAGAGTACGATGGCAATCAAGTATGAGTTTGGGGAATCTGCCCTTATTAAAAAAAATCCCATGTTAGGGATTACCATCAGAGTCTGCTCCCTTTTGACAATCTGTAAAAATGAATCCTATCCCTAGAAGATATAAATCCTATATTTATACTATAGAGTATAAATAACTGAATAGAGCTCAGAAAAAGGTTTTGTTTTTTATGTACATAAGGCTGGAAAAGGCTATTGTGGAAGAATTAGGCCACTATCAATCCAATGGTAGCCACATGGCAAAGAAAATACACACCATTGTTACCCTTCCTTGGAATGGTTGTCTAACAAAAATCAGCCCAAGAACAAGAGGTACAATTCTAAGGAACAGCAAAGAATAATGGCGAAGGATTTGTATATCAGTCTTACATTATCTAATGCTATGTTCATGAATCTATCAAGAAGAAAATCACTGAACAGGAGTGTGATATGCATGAAGAAACCATTACTGGAAGAAACCATTACTGACTAGAAAGCATATTGTTTCCTGTCTTGTTTGCCAAAGAGCATCTGAAAAATCAACAGTCTAATGGAACAAAGTTATCTAGTTAGGTGAGGCAACCATGGAACTCATGAGAAACATTATGTTTGGGTGGTGATAGTGGGAAATCATGTATTCCAAAAAAGAAGCCTCATTCAGTCAATCATCAAATGCTGTAAAGAGAAACTGCTTATAGTCTTGTCCCAAAGGTGCTTTTGTTTCAAACCACCAGGAGCTGGATGACTGAGAATCTCCACAGACATTTGGTTATAGTCTCAAACTTCTAAAAGATGACACTGAGAACCACTGCTTCCCTATGGTAGTGCCAACACTCAGGAATGGCCTTCCTATTGACATCAGACTTATCACTTCCTATTGACTTTGAGGAAAATGCTGAAAACAGAGTTATTCCATTCTCTTAACTTAAGCACTAGGCCAAGGGTGTCAAACTCAAGGCCTGCGGGCCGAATCTGGCCCACAGGATGCTTAAATCTGGCCCATGTTGCCAGCCTGGAAATATCAAAAGATGTGGCACCTCTGCAAGCCAAAATGACATGCAGCCCGTTTTCAGCTGGGAGAGTGCTGCTGGAGGCTGGGGATGCCAAAAACGAGGTGCTGGAGTGGGGGAGGCCCCCCCATGTCTGGTTTTGGCTGACAGATTGCTATAGGAGGTGTCTGTCCCATCTGCCCCCCCACCTCCACCAGCCCACAGAGAACTACAATACTGATCTGGCCAGTGGCGGGATTGTACTTCTTGTTGATAGCTAATTCAAGGAAATCCAAACAAATACTTTCATCTGCATTCCTCGCTCTAAATGTAAGCATGAATTTTCCTGCTAAAGCCTAGGTTTTGTTTTGTTTTGCTCCCTGCAGGTAAAGCTTTGTGATATTCCATGGACTGATATTTCATTTCTGGATCATAATAACGAGTCCCATAAGCTGTTAATATGACTGTAAATAAAGAATTCTATTCTATATTACATGTATTGTTACAATGCTATTATTACTCACTTTCATTCTCGGTGTGACAAAAATGGATACATTTCAGCTCTTGAAACTTATTTCTGCCATCAGCATTCTAAGAAACCCTCTAGCACAAACTTTACACAATTGCCACGCTTGATAATTTAGGTCTAAATGATCTGCTCTCTTTAATCAATTCTACCTTTCTCATGTGAAACTCAGTGGTTATTATCACAGAATTGTGATTGATTACAGAAATCAGATTTGTTTGCAATCTTTCCATTTTTTGACCGAATGACACAGCATTCACAATCAGTGTCCTAAACTGCATCTGGCAATGAATTTCAATTTTTGATATAGCTGGCAATCAAAAATTCACTCACATCACGTTGCTTAAAACTTAATGACACAATTCAACTTTACAAATAATAGCCATACACAACTTTTGTTCACAGGAATATTCATCAAATGAATTGAAAGAACAGATGTTAGTACTGCCATCTCTCGGTGACTTTTAGTATCAAGTCATTAAATTTTATACAACTCTTATATAAAACAACAGCATTTTAACATGAGAGTTTAGCATTCATTCCCACAAGAAAATTGAAGTAGAGGAGGAATAAAGTGAAGGGGGAACCACATTTACTTGTTGTGCATAGTGCAGACTATGCTCTCTGAAATGCATTTTGAAAATAGAGGCTCAAATTCCACAAATCTTCCAGTCAAATCTTCCAGTCAAAAGTCAATCAACCACAGTGAGCATCAATTCCAATAAAACAAATCACAAAATGGAAAGAAAAAAAAACAAAAGAGAAACAACAAGCAAATAAAATAAAATGTGGAAGTACCTCACTTTGAATGCCCATTATGGAGATGGCAGATATTCTGCTATCAAGCAGGGACTATGGAGAAATAATAGGAGTTACAACTTTAGAGCAGGGGTGGGATTCTACCAGTTCGTACCGATTCACTAGTACCAGTTAACATTCTAAGCAATTTGGAGAACTGGTTGTTAGAAGAAATTATTGGCCAATTCCTGTAAGGAAGGCAGAAACATTCTGGTGGTTGCTTACAGAAACTGCCTCTCTGTTAACACTTATTACATTCTTGGCAGGACTAGACTTCTTGTTTCAGGAACTTCTCTGGAGTTTTTTTTCCCCCCTCCTTTGCTGGTACTTTGCTTGTGCGGAGTGACCTTTTAAAGTTACAACGGCACTGAAAAAAGTGACTTGATGACCATTTTTCACACTTATGACTGTTGTAGCATCCCCAGTCATGAGAAGCCAGGCGAGGAGATGCGTGCCTCGATGTGAGTGATATAGAGTTGGCCACACTCAGCCAATAACATGACTACCAAGCCATGTCCACCCAGTCACATGACCACCAAGCCACACCCACCATCTAAGCCACACCCACAGAACCGGTTGTTAAAAAATTTGAATCCCACCCCTGCTTTAGAGCATATTGATTCCAAAGATAAAAGGATGGACTTTCTACTAAACAAATTTCAATTCCAAAACTTTCTCAGTGGTACAAATACAGACAAATAACAATCGAGAATTACTGAGTTTCTTGAGTTTTTCACTTACCTTCACAAATATCATAGGGAGTGTCTGTTTGGCTCTACTATAATGCCTTGCCACTCTATATACTGTCTCAGGAACATAGTCCAACACCAAATTAAGATATACCTCATCTTTCTGAAAAGGAGAAAAAGCAAGAAAACAAGAAAATCTGTAATAAGATATCCATATCATAATACTCATTACTATTATAACATAATATGGTTTTTCAAGTATTTTTAAAAAACTTTTTGTTAAAATTTGTTATCTGACAAAATTCATTTTTGTAAAGGGTACCACTTAAGCACATGAGATTATACAAGGAATGCAATAAAATTCAATCATATTTCAACTATCATAAAAGTTTTTTACTTGAAACAGAGACTTAGAGATATGAATATTATGAAGTAATATCATGTACTACATTAAAGGGAAAGAATAAGAAAAAAAGAAGGAAAATGACAAAAGAGCTCAAGGGGAACTAGATAGTGAAATACATTATAAGTTTATAACCCCCCCTAACATTTTAAATATTCAAAATGTAACTAAAAGCATATTCTATCCCATGAAATTATGCTTACCTTTTGATCTATAGTGACAAGAGTTTGCTACTAGCTAGAATATCTTTCTTTATCTGCTTTAATCAGCTTCTTTCTCACTTCAAAGCACAAAGATTAATGTAGTATTTCACAAGAATAAGAACTGTATTTGTTGCTGTTCAGCTACGTTTGTTCCACCAAAATGAGACAGACTGCAAATACTGCTTCAAATATCATGCCTTCTGTTTTCTTTTTAATAAACTCTTTTAAAATACATGCTACTTATATGTATGCATTATATGTATGCCACCCCCTACTTTTGTTGTCAGATGAATGTTCAAAATGATAAGGAGATGATCCACACTAAAGCTTTGTCTGTTGCTTGTATTTGTCCTACAAATTTATTAAAATTCTAGAAAATCATTTTTTTCCAACTTACCTTCTCTCCACTGGAGTAAAAGAAATAACGTAATCTGACAATGTTACAATGATCAAGCTTTCTCATGATTTGAAGCTCTCGATTCTAAAAAAAAAAAGGATATTATTTAAAAGGTTGTTTTCTAAAATCTCATTAGTTCATGATTTGATATAGGGCTTATACATTTTGTCAGTCTGAAAAAAGATACAATATATCCTGCATTAACTTTTACTGAAATAAAATGTAGCATGACAAAGAATTTTAGAGTACTTAGACAATATGTTCAATATTTAAAATCATTTGAAGTATATAATATGTTAACAGCATAGGTTCAAATAAAATTAAAGCTCCATACAAATTACCAGAAAAATTGGAATGTTCAAGCTAAGTATTTCTCAATTCCTAAGAAAATACGTATTACAGTATGTTAGATGCCTGCAAAGAATACTTACAGAATCAAAGAATTATAAAGGCCCATTAAGTCTGTTAAATCCAACTTCCATTCAATGCAGGAATCTAAATTGAAGCCTCCATCTAGGACAGGACTGTCAAGCTCACAGCCCGCAGGCCAGATGCGTCACATGCTGGCCTTATCCACGCTTGGTTTAGCAAAGAGAGAAAAAGTCCCAATACATCATATGACACCACCGTGACATGAGTTTGACCCCCCTGGTCTAGGATGATGATCTAGCTGGAATCTGTCCTCTTTTTATTCTGTGTCTTTCATCCTGAGATTATACAAAACAGGACTTTACTTTTTTTTATATCATACCTTTAGGATAGCCCTTTAATATTTTCTTATCAGTAACATCTAAAATCCTTCTTCATAAGAATTAATTTCTATTTTCTTAATTATTATTAAAACTTTTCATCTCCGAGGCTGCCCCAAGTTTTCTAAATTATTCTTAAAGACTAGGGTATAGAACTGAGGACTATTTTCGAGATGGGAGTCTCGCTAAAATAGAATAAGAATGATTGTTTCCCATGATTTTCAAATTATGATTCATTGCCGAAGTTTAAATTTATATTTGCCTTTTTTGAAACCACAAGTTACTAGTGGTTCAGATTCTATTTGCAATCATCTACCATTCCAAAATCTTATTCACAGGTATCAATCAGCCCATGTTCCAGCTAAGCATTTGATTTTTGTTTCCCAAATGATGAACTCTGCAGTCAACTGTTAACTTTTATTATTATTTTCATTGCTATTTAAGGCTATAAATACGTAAATTGTGTAAGAAAGAAAAAAGCATATGCTATAGGGCTCCATATCATATTTGGATTAAATCCAAAAAAGCCCAGAACCTCCTGAACAGAAAATACTAATACTACCGTGGTAAAATTAAATATCTAATTTCCAATTGGCAGTAATCAAATATTGCAATGCAATCCTACTGCCCTTTACAGAAATTAACAAATTAACTGCTACTGTAAATATTATACAAAACCAATAGGAAATAAAAATGAAATAAATTTTAATGAAGGAGTATCTTTTTAATGGTCAGTTTAACAAAAGAAGAGGGGGTAAATAAATAGGGGAAAAGAAAAAACAGAATGGGAGAAGAATCACAACTGCAAAAATTATATTTTGTAAGTTCCTTGAAACTGATCATACCAAAATCAATACAAATGTATCTTCAGTGAGGGGTGGAACTGCCTCAGTGGGTTCTTTGTAAAGTATTCCACATTATTATAAGTTGCCCCAATTTGTTAGGACTATTTGAGATTTCTTGGGTTTTTTCCTTTCTTTTAACTCTTTAGTTATTTAATTTAATTAAAATTAAATTAATTAAATTTAAACACTCAAGTTGTAATCATTCAATCATGATATGCTGTATTTCTCTGCATGTAATCAGTAAGGTTCAGCAAGACAGCAAATCACAAGAACAGGTAGTCCTTGACTAAGACACAATTGAGCCCAAAATTTATATTGCTAAGTGAAACATTTAAATGAGTTTTGCCCCATTTTACGAGCTTTCTTGCCACAGTTAAGTGAATTACTGCAGTTGTTTAGTGAATCTGGCCTCCCCACTGACTTTGCTTGTCAGAAGATTGCAAAAGCTATCATGTGACTCCAAGACATTGCAACTACATAAATACAAATCAGTTGCAAAGCCTCCAAAAATTTTGATTATGTGAACAAAGAAATGCTGCAGTGATCTTAAGTGTAAAAAACGGTCATGAGTCACTTTTTTCAGTGTCATTGTAACTTTGAATGGTCACTAAATGAAATGTTGTAAGTTGAGGACTACCTGTATATTCTCTGGAACACTAGTTTTCTTTCTGCCGACTTGTAAAATCCTGTTTCCAGAAGCGTAAGTTAAACGCAACTGTTCAGTAGGGGATACTTTATTCAGAAGCAAGGCAGGACGGAAATGGCAGAAGCTGCCTCTCATCATGTAACTTTCAGGAGTAAAGAGATGCCAGAGGCTCTGTGTGGGTAGTTGGGAGCCAAAGTAGACAAACAGATTATACTGGATCAACTTTTTACAATGACAGAACCTGCAGTTGTGCTGAATCAGTCATCATTTGTTTCTGACACCCAGGAGGACAGAGTGTTTCCTATATTCTTTACTTCTTATCTGCTTCACATCTACTGGCTTGTCTTCTGCTCATCTGTCATTTTTATTGAAAGTTGCTTCCACTGTTACCTTCTGCTGAACTAATAAATCCTTGTTTATCCAGGGCTCCAATTGTTCAAACTTTTCCATCAAGATCTACTATTTATTTGATTTCCCATTCCACTTTTATTATTTTGTAAGTAATTCTAAGTGGTGATTATACCTAATACTCTTTTCCCTATTTTTCTCACAACTCTTGGGCTAAGGATGAGTGACTGGTCCAAAGTCACTCAGTCAGCCTTCATGCCTAAGGCAGAACTACAACAGAACTCACAGTAAACTAGTTTCCAGACCAGCATCTTAACCACTACACCAAACTGGCTCTCTTCTGAAGTGATTTTGAAGAGCTCTATCAACACAATATTTACGAGTCATAATACAGTATGCAAAATGCAAAATGAGAGTGTGCTAATGTGTTTATAAGTCTTGGTTAGTTTCTACATGCATAGAAAAATAGCTTCCATAAATTAAATTAAACACTGCCAAATAAGATAGCCAACTCTTACAAGCTCTATTTTCATATGATAATTCATGTGTTTGTGGCTATTTTAAGAAAAGTCCATAACTTAAACAGATCCTTCCAGGTAATTGTTTTCTGGAGACTGGTAGAAGCAAAATACATCAACTTTCTTTCATATGATAGATAGTAAATAACCAGGAAGAGGTAGGTAGGGGACAGTAATTATCAAATGATAAATTGTGCATTCTATCAATGCAAATGTTCATCTAGGACTTGAAGAAAATGGATTTTAATTTAAAAAAAAGGAATATCTAAAAACAAAATACTACCAGCACACTTGCAAACAATTCAAATGAAAACGATGAATAGCAGCAGTTTGCATGTTTTTGCATTTCAAAATATGAGCACAGCAATGTTCTCAGCAAAATAACTCAGCTTTTTTTACAACCAGAAGCCTCAATCAAAATAACTAACATGAGTAACATTCAAGTGTAGAGCTTGCAAAAGAAGAAAACACTAAATACTGAGGGGGGGACAACAAAGACCACTCATGAACTAAATTTCACTCTAACTTCTCCATATGTATTCCATATCAGATAATCCAAAACTGTCAGTTTCAGTCTGAACGCATGTTTTAAAAATGGCAGCTTCTCTCACCCACTTCCAAATGCAGCTAGATGGCCACTATATGTGACACTACATGGACCTATGGTTTGATGCAGCAAGGCTTTTATGCTTTCATTATGCTCCCCTCTCAGCCCTCAAACCAAGGAGCAGAAAAGTAGGATTAGTGTTTGCAAATACTAGAGAAATTCTTCTAAAATCCAGGTAAATCATTAATTTAAAGACAATAAAATGATGACTGGAACTTTGGAACCATACGTAGAACTTTATACTTCTATTTGTCTTTGGTTTGATGACAAACTCTCAAAGCATAAGCATTTGGGGGGGGTGTTATGAAGACTGTAATCATAAGTTTCAGATTTTGAAAGCTTGCACTCCCTTAGAGGAAATAAGCATACTGCCTTTATGATATTGCTTCTTTCTATTTTTCCAAGTTACATGGGGCATGGATGAGGTGGCAAGCCTTCTCAGTAATAGCCTTTCCTTTATGGGACTCTTGCCTGAGAAGTACAGGCTACTCTCACCTTCCTGTTTTTCTTAAGCAACTGACATATGGAGGTTAGAAGAAATAATCCATTTTCTGTAGTTTGAAAAATGTTACTAAATTAGAAATTTGATCTTTGATAAGTAAGGACATCTAGTGGTCAGACGCCATAATACACAGAAAGCCTCAAATGGAAAACATGTGGAAAATTATAGGCAGAAACATACACCCCTCATGTCACATACATATTTGAGTGAAGACATGCATACAGGGTGGATTTTGTTCAAATCAAGTCGATTTAAATTACAATTTAAAATTAAATCACGAGTAAAAAAGGCTTGATTTAAATCAACTCAATTTGAGTCATAATTTTTAAAGAGCAACTGTCATCTCTGTCCCCCAGTGGCTCTTCCTGTTGACTCACCGATAATCCCATTCACTTTAATGGGACGGCTGGTGATGCAGCAGTGACACAACCAGGTGAAAGATATGGCAGGCAGCAGTGGATGAGTGGATGCCTGCTAACAGTCGCTGCCATGATGGATCTGAAATGACAGGTGCTCTTTAATATTATATTTATAAGCTGCTTAGAAGGTTTCACTTTCATTTTTACTGCTTGCCCTTCCTCCTCACACTTAGAGCCTGGTGGTATAGATGCATTTTTCTTCAATCATACAGCTTGTAGTGTACATAGATTTGCAAAACAATGAGATAAAAGGAATATTCCTGAACTTTGTTTTATGATTTATCTCATAGTTATTGTGAAATTGCGTGAATGCATCAATGCAGTACATTTTATCTCAGCTTGCAGAGCACTGAATGAGTTTACCAAAAATGTAAATATTGCAGAATATATAGCCTCATGCTACATAATTAAGCTCTATTTCATGCTGAATAAACTAAATTATTAATGTATGTTAAATAGAAAACTATATTTAGATAGATTTTTACTCCAAAAGCATTTTATTAAAATACTGTACATTTGATAAAAATAAAAAAAATCCGATTTAAATTTTAAAAAAACATTTTTTTTATTTTTTTTTAAATATATCGATTTTTATCTACCCTGCATAAATTATTTTTACTTTGGTGAAACTCCACTTCAAGCTCTGTATCCAGTTCTGCACTTTAAGAACAATTTAGATAAATTCAAACAAGTTCCGAGAAGGGCAGAGGGAATGATCAAAGGCCTAGACTAGGGGTCCCCAAACTTGGCACCTTGGAGACTTCCCAGAATTCTGGGAGTTGAAGTCCACAAGTCTTAAAGTTGCCAAGTTTGGAGTCCGCTGGCCTAGACACTAAGTCCTACAAACAGAGATTGAAAGCTCAGCATTAGTAGCACTAAGAACAAAGCTGAACAGAAATATGATAGTACTTGTCAATAAATTTATAGGATGTAATATAGAACATCAAAACTTTTTCTCTAATTTTGTTGTGTTGGACAAGGAATAGTTTTGCTAACATTCCTACTGCAGAGATTCATTTTATTATTCGAATAATAAATTATTATAAACTTTTATTCATTAAACATTAAACTCAAGTCAACTGAACATTTAAAAATGTATTACAAATTTTATTGACTAGCACTAATTATTGATATGATTGCTGCCAGCATCCTAGGTATCGACCAAGTATCTATTTAAAGTATGATGTTCTGAGTAGCTCAGTTTTTTGCAGTTCCGCTGGTGTAACTGCAGGAAGCTGTCATTTCTTGATGTATTTTTTTAAAATTCTTGGACTTGGTGCCAAGTGCTTCGATGACAATGGATATCACTATCACATGTTTCATCCATAATCACATCGTTTCGATGGCCAGGTTGTGATATTTCATGATTTTTTTCAGTTTTTTTTCTTTGACTCTGCCGTTTCCTGATACAGCAATAATTATACACTTCGGTTTTCAACAACAGTGATATCTGGCATGTTGTGTTCCAAATGACGATCCTTCTGTATTCGAAAGTCCCACAAGATCTTCACCGTATCCTTTTTGACAACTTTTTCCATTTTGTGTTCCCATGACTTTTCAGATATAATAAAAGTTGTATTTTTTACATAATGACCAGTGGATTAGTTTAGCAACTCGGTCATGTCTAGCTTTGTAATCAGTTTGCACAATTTTGCTGCACTCACTTATTAACTGTGTAACAGTTTCAACTTTGTCATCACAATATCAGCAGTTTGGATTGTGGGTGCATTAGTTTGTAGTGCTTGTTCTTGAGCAGCAAGTATTAAATAAACCTCCCATTTCTTTCTTGATAGTTCCCATCTTAACATATGCCCATGTCAGGTTTTTAATCACACTTTCTTGTCCATGCAAAGCTTTGGTTTTACATCTATTTAATTTATCATTCAGTTGTTTTTTCTTTTACTCTGCCTTTGTTTCTGTTTTTATAATGTTCTTCGTTTTTCACAGCCTACAGCAAATTTTCTGTGCTTCCATTTCCCTGTTCTATTCCTTCTATTTTTTCCACATTTTTTTCCATTTTTCCTCACTGCATGGATAGTATAGCACATTTTTCAAGTCCAAAGTTCATTCTGATATTGCTGCTGAACAGCTGAAATATGTTGAATATTGATTCAAGTGGGGCTTTTCGCATACAGTGTTAAGTCATCCATGTATAGTACATGGTTTATCTTGCCATGTTGGCTTCACATTTGGTATCCCAGTTTTGTGTTTCATAGGATTATTGTCAGTGGAATTAATGTAATGGTGAACAATAGTAGCAAAAATGAGTCCTCTTGGAAGATTTCTCATCTGATATTGACTTCACCAATGTTCTTCCCATTTGCTATTAGAACTGTTTTCCATTTTTGCATGTTCCATTTTTGCTGATTTAATCCAGCTGTGGGGTGATGAGTCAAATGCCTTCTTGTAATCTATCCACGCTATATTTAAATTCGCTCTCTTCATTTTTGCATTTTTAGTACCATTTTGTCAATGAGCAGCTGATCTTTTATTCCACTTGTTGTTGTTTTTTATAATTTCCTTTTTGTTCTATCCGGTACAAACTGTTTTCCATCAGATGATTGAATACTGATTTTGCCAGTATTCTTGTAAAAAGTTTGAACGTTGTTGGCAGACAAATGATTGGGCGGTAGTTGCTTGGTTCTGTGCTCGTTTCTGGATCTTTCATTATCAAGTATGTTTGACCATCCAGCTATTCTTCGCTTGTTCCATTTTGAAGCATTTCATCAAATTGAGTGGTCATGCGGTGATGGAGATTAAGTAGGTGTTTTAGCCAGTATCCATGCAGTTCGTCCAGGCCAGATGCACTCCAGTTCTTGATCTTTTTTACTTGTTTTGCAACTGTATCAGTCATTACAATATTCTCCATTTTGTTTCATGTTACTTGTTTTTGAATCTTTGATCCAGGAGGCAATTTTATCGTGTTCTACTGCGTTTTCCCACAGTTGTTTACAAAAGTTCAAAGTTTTTTCTTTACAATGATGAACATTAACTTGGACTCATCAAGTGACTGGTAGAAGAGATGTTGGTTTCTTCGGAACTGGGCATTTTCATGATATTGCTTTATTTGTCCTTCATATCTTTTGATTTTCATTATTATTATAAAGTTTTATTAATTAAGCATGAAACTCAGTCAACTGAACATTTAAAAATGTATCACAAATATCACTGATTGGCTCTGATGGTTGATATGGGTTTTCTGCCAGCACCCTAGGTATCAACCAAGTATCTTCTCAATTATTAATAGTATTAGTATTAATATTATCAGTATTAGTATTTTATTATTAGTATTATTGGAATATAGCATTAGGAGCAAAACAGTAAAAATTATTCTGAGGTGAGAAGTTTCTCTTTTAAGGTTATGTTCAAGTGAAGCTCAAATCTCACACTTTCATCTGGAACTCCTGACTCAGCAGAGGGTCAGGAATGTCTCCTGCTAAATCTATGATAATGATCTATTCAGACCACAATTAGACCACAATTATCAAGAATAATTTGGGATATCATACATACATCTGATTTTTGATAAGTAATCATTTTCCCCACTAAATTCAGTGGCTAAAATCTTGTGTAAACTATCATGTTTTCCTGACAATAAGACCCAATCATATATTTTTGGAGGATCCAAAATAAGCACTAGGGGTTATTTTTAGGGAAACATGATTTCAGGGTGAGCAGCCTGGCTCAGCGCTCCGCCCCCGAAGCACACACAAGAGGAGCAAGTGCACGGCAATCAACAGTATCCTGTAGCAGCTGCAGCCTGCCGGTCCCTTAGCACACTCTGGGGCTGCGCAGCCTGCACAGCGCATATGAGTTGATTCCCAGTCCAAACAGCAGACAGAGATGTGGAGGGAAGCAGGCAATCCGGATGCCCCATGCAGGCCTCAGGAAAGCTAAGTCGATAGGCTGGAGTGGGCAGCCGGCCATGGAAGGCTAATCTTCCCAAGGTAGCACCTCAGCAGACAAAAACAGAGGTGGAAGGCAGGTGATCTCGACATTCCCGCAAGGCACAGACAAGGATGACCCTCCATGGCTGACTGCCCACTCCGGCACACCGACTCTCAGCTTTCCGTGGTCCGCACAGCACATCTGGTTCACCTGTCCTTCCTCACTCTGCCTCTTCCAGTGCTGCTATGCAAAGATGAGCCTCCCACAGCCGCCCAGCGCTGTAGCCTACCAACACTTGGCTTTTGCACAGCCCATGCAGCACGTCCATATCACATGCCACCCACCTCTGGCTCTGCCTGCTGTTTGGAAAGGTAATCAACTTTCCTGTGCTATGCGGGTTGCAGCTAGTGCTGGACATCATTGGCCCCTGCGCATTCACTGCCTTCTGTGCTGGCCAAATCCATCCCCCTTCACTAGGACATATTTTTGGGGTAATGCTTATATTAGGCACACACTTAAAAATCAGGGTAGGGCTTATTTTAGGGAAAACATGGTACATGTCTATGATGAGAATACAAAAAAAAATCTAAGGGGAGAGGAATTTATACTGCAGAGATAGTTTTTATTTCCATGAATAAATATGCGTTAAGTATATATACAGTAGCAGTCTGCTCAGTGCTGAGCCAATTATTAACTCAAAGCTCACAAGCAAAACAAGACCTCAACAGCATCTTTCCACACAACAGGTATCAAGAGGCGTACTTTCTTCAACACTGGATTTAGCATTAAGCTGATAATAATGTTATCCTACATGTATTCTTCTAACCCCTTTTTTAAAGCTGCCTAGCAGGAAAACACCCCTCAATTCATAGTCTAAATCTCGCAAGTAGTAATACACTTCCTTTTTGTCTGCTATGAATCATCCCATTCAGCTTTAATTGACTCTGGATTGTAAAATTTGAGGATACAGACAAAAACATTTTTCTATTTTCTTTCTTCATAAATATAACTGTAAAGAGTTTAGCACATCTCTTTAAGTGCTAAATCTCTTTAGCACATCTAAAATCACATCTCTTTATGTGATTTTAGCACATCACTTTCCCTAACAACGAAAAATCCCCTTAAATATATTGTACGTTGTAGCCACTAAATATGTGATCATCCTTTTCTGTGCCACTGAATCTATGGAATATCAAAATTTTCTAAGAAAAATCTCATTACAAATGTATCAGATATGTCTCTGGCCATTTTTTTCCAACATTGTAACTCTCAGCAATGAGGTATTGGTAACAACCAGTTCCCAGATTTTAAATTGGCCAACTACCTGAGCAAGAGCAATGTTTCAAACTTTAGAAGAGCTTGCTTTGGCCCATTTTTACATTCTCTTCTGACAGTAGCATGGGAAGGGAAACCAAGAAAACCTCTTTGCTAAATAATAGTGTTCTTCAATGCATGTGTGATAGGAACTCCAGTTCATGTTTCATTATATTGCCAGTTTTACAGAGATCCTTTAAAACTGATTTTCCCCCTCCTTTTTACATTTCCAGGGGAGTCTGATTTTTATTTTACTTGCATTGCTGATTAACAATATTCAGTGTCCTTAAATGTTCCTAAATGTTATTAACCATGTGTAAATTCCATCATATATGAACTACTAGTTAGCTTTTATTTTGAGGCAGGGGGTTAGACTAAAAGTGCAATAGCAGTTATGTATCTATCTATTTGATGCTTGCCTGACAGAACAAATTCTTTTTAGCTGCCAAACTGTCATTTATATGGTTCTGAGGGAGATCAGCTTTCACCCTATCTGTGCAATCTGGGGCTAAAATCAGAAACACACATAAAAGTCTTATCATCATCAGAATAATCTTTCCTCAAAAAAGGATTGCAGCTAACGCCAGTATCTTGAAAAGGTAACATTGTCATTTTTCATATTTTAGCTTTGAAAACAATTTAAGGCATGTTAAATTTTTCAACTTTCAATTTCCAAACGTTAGAGATGCTCAAAAGTTATGACATGCTTTGGGGATTATAAAGATAGTTTTGGTTTAATATAATTTAGATGTGCTTGGTCAGTACTGTAACTAAGTATCATAATCTTTTAACATTTTGTTTGCTTCATAATATTATATCCATGTTGCAGCTTTTGAGAACCAAACCTTCTTACAGGACAAACTTTATTCAGAATTAAGTATAAACCCCACTAGGTAGTCCTTACAATCAACTCCACATTAAGAGTTCATTTTTTATTGCAATTTATTTATTTATTCCTTTATTCGTTCATTCATTTATGGCGAGATAATAGAACCTTGCAATTTATGTTATGCTGTACAGTCCTACCCTGTTTTATATTCAAGTGAACTGGGGAGGGATCTGCTTGAGCCACCAGAAAGAACACCATCTTGTTTTTCAGAACTTAAAAAATATTTCAGTTCCTTTGCTAGGTAATAATTTTGCATCCAGGTGATTTTTTTTACTCCCTACAGTAATGGACACCTACCCCCTACAGTTACTCCCAGAAGTCTAAGGCAGGGGCGTCAACTCAATTTCTTTCAGGGCTGCATCAGCATTGTGGCTACCCTTGGTGAGGGGGCATGGCCGGCTGGTTGCTGCCCAATGAGTGGGGTGTGGCCAGGTTAGGCTTGGCCAGCTCGACATTTCTTGCCTTGGGGCCAGGCACTGTGGGGCATCGGGCAGGGTTGTGGGGGTAGAAAGGTCTCCAGCAGAAGGGGGAGGGAGAACGCCAGGTCCTGACCTACCAGAGGAACAAAGACGAACAGAGGGGTTGCTGTGAGGCAGGCCAGCTGGTTGCCATCATCACGATGCTGCAACCCCTGTACACTCTGCCCTACCATTAAACCTCATTCTTCAGCAAGCCTGCTGCCTGCCCACTGCCCGCCCACTCGCAAAGGCCGCAGCAAATAGGAAAGGCAAGGAGCCCCCATCCCCAAGAGGTAGCTGCAAGTCCGCAGCCCATGCAGCGCAATTGGGTCCAACCCTCACGACTACCGGGCTGATGTTCCAAGCAGCAGGCAGAGGCACCCAATCAGGCCTGCCAGATGCCAGGCTGCCACACAGCCTGCCAGATGCACAGCTTCCTGCTCTGTCCCAGCCACAGTGGCCATAAGCAAAGACAGATTGTGGAGTTGCAATGAGGCAACCCAGCCAGTCATTGCCATGCTGTAGCCCCTATGAGCTTGTCCCCCTCCCTCAAACCTCATCCTCCAGCAAGCCAGCCACCTGGCCCCCATGCAATTGGAAGGGTGGGGCTTGCTGGAGGACAAGGCTTGAGAGTGGGGGCCGAGTGCACAAGATCTGACAAGTATTTGAATTTTGATTACATGACAGGTTCATAAGTATGAAAAAGTCATAAGCCATTTTTTTCAGTTCCATTGTAACTTTGGTCACTAGCTGAACTATTGTAAGTCCAGGACTACCTGTATATATTGCCATTCTGGCCTGAGGCTAGGCTGTTGATGTCCTGATCTGTCAAACTCAAGGCCCATGGGCTGCTTCGAACTGGGCCGGGAGGCTGGCCTGCGGTGCCTCTGCCAGTGAAAACAGAGCTCGGGGGGGCCGTGCACAGGTCCCCACACCCTCCTTTTGGCCGTGATGGCGTCCTGCAGCTCTCTGCCAGAGAAAATGGAGCTCAGAGGAGGGAGCCACTCAGTTTTCGCTTGCAGAGGGCTGCAGAAGATCGTGACATCTGAAAATGGGGCACAGGGGCAGTGCGCAGGCCCCCCACAAGCCCTGTTTTTGCTGGCAGAAGGTTGCAGGAGGCCCTCACGGTCAAAAATGGTTCTTGAGGATATAAGCATAGCCCTCCTGGCTCCACTTTCACTAGCAAGTGGAGGGCTATCAAAACAAACTAAAAACAAAACAAAAGGAGAAAAGTTTCCCCTTTTGCATGTGGACTTGTAAGAAGGGACAGGAAAGGAGAAAGGGGGAAAAAAATAAAAACGAAAAACGAAAGGATGGGAAGCAAGCAAGGGAGAAAAAATAAGGAAGGAGGGGTAGGAAGAAAGAATGAAGAGGGAAAAAGAAAAGAAGGAAATGAGGGAGGGAGGGAGGGAGGGAGGGAGGGAGGGAGGGAGGAAGGAAGGAAGGAAGGAAGGAAGGAAGGAAGGAAGGAAGGAAGGAAGGAAGGAAGGAAGGAAGATTATAATGAGAAGGAGCAAGGATCTCAGGGAAGTCCTGTCTTAGCACTTGGCTACCACAGGTGCTCCCAAAACCATAGACATGCTCAACCTGGCCATGCCTACTCAGCCCTCAGAAGTCAAACCCAGCCCTGATGTGGCCATCAATAAAATCGAATCTGACACCCCTGGTCTCGGACTACTTGTACGAATGCCTGCACATAACCTTGCTATGGACAAGAATGTTACTACTCACATCGATCCTCTCAAGTCAGTTGTGGGAGGACGTCTTCACATTCTTCCTATGAATTATACGACTTCAATTACCAAACCCTACACAAAACCAATCACTTTTCAAATGTTGTCTGCACCCACAAATGATAACAATGTTCTTGCTACAATTTCCACTTACAGCCTAAGGCCTTTGTCAATTGCCAATTTCAAGCCACCACTAGGACCTCAGCTAAATTATCCTTTGCACGTGGGGATCCTCTTTCTGGAAGGTCTATTAGTTGTCTGAGATATACCAATCTAATAGCTCCCACCTCCCTATGGTAGGATAATATCAATATGAATTCTAAAGAACCAGACAGTAAGATGATGATATCTCCCATATGCAGATCAGCAGCGGTGGGATTCAAATTTTTAACAACTGTTTCTGCGGGTGTGGCTTAGGTGGTGGGTGTGGCTTGGTAGTCATGTGACTGGGTGGAGATGGCTTGGTGGTCATGTTATTGTCTAGGTGTGGCCAACTCAATATCACCCAAGTCGAGGCATGCATCTCCTTGCCTGGCCTCTCATGACTGTGGGGATGCTGCAACAGTTGTAAGTGAGAAAAATGTCACTTTTTCAATGCCATTGTAACTTTGAATGGTCACTCCACACAAGCAAAGTTACCAGCAAAGGAGAAAAAAAAAACTCCAGAGAAGTTCCTGAGACAGGAAGTCTAGTCCTGCCAAGAATGTAACAAAGGTTAAGGCCCTGTCACACTGGCCAACGGATGCAAAACGTTAGTAAAAAGGACACAGCGGACGAGAAAAATGTTCCATCCCGTGTTTCCGCTCTCAAAAAGGGGGCAAAAAATTTGCATAACGCAGAGCGGATAACACGAAAGGAAACGGACGGGGGGAGGGAACGCAGGGGGATGGAAAGGGCAGATGCGGAACGGAAGGCCTAGGCGGATGGAAAGCGGATGGCACAATCTGCTAGGCTTCCGAGGGGTTTGCCGCAGCAAAGCGGACGCGGAAACAGATAGCAGGGCGGATGCAGAAATGGAACGCCAGAGCGGATGCACAGTTGATAAGCGCGAGTGGATGAAGAGATGCAGAGTGGAAGCCTAGGGCGGAATGCCTAGGGGTGGCGGAAGCCTATACGGATGCCTAAGCGTTCACTGTGGCGCATGCGGGGGAGGATGCAATTGCGTCAGGCCCGCGGATATAAAGGGAGGCAGCTCCCAAGCAGGTCCACCATTCAGAGGAAAGACCTGCTTCCAGACACATCGGAGTGGCCTTGCCAGCCTGCCTGATGCCTGCCTGCCGCCTGCTGCCTCCATCCTGCCAGACTCCCTGCCAGCCTGGCTGCCTGCCTTCCTGCCAGCCTTGCTGCCAGCCAGCAACCCCAACAACCATAGGGGAAAAAAGAGAAAGCCTCAGCCATCTGCTGAGCATCCCCCTGGAAGAGGGACAGGGCCCAACCCTCGCACCGCCTGGCCATCAACTGCTTCTGCTGGGGTATATCTGGCAGCACGGCTCGCTCTTCTGCGGCTTCGGGGTTCGCTTCTGCGCTCTGGAGAAGCTGATGATGCTGCTTCTGGCGTGGTGCTTCTGGCTCGTATGCTTACTCTGCTGATGCTACTGTTCGGGCGTGGTGCTTCCTGCTCGTGCTTACTCTGCATGATGCTGCTTCTGGCGGTGGTGGCTTCTGTCGTGCTTACTTCTGCTGGCACTGCTCCTGGTGCTGGGGAGTTCTGCTGATGCTGCTGTCTGGAGAGAGCTGAATGATGCTGCTTCTGGCGGTGGTGCTTCCTGCTGGTGCTTACTCTGGCTGTAGCTGCTCGCCTGCGTCCTGCGTGCTCCTGGCTGGCTATCTCGGTCCTGGTGCTCCTGGTCTTGCTCGTCCTGCTGGTGCTCCTGTCCTGTCGTCTCACTGGTGCTGCTGTGCTGCTGGTGCCAGCGCTTGCTGCTGCTGATGATATGCCCTGCTGGTGCTGCTGGTGCTGTGCTGCCTGATGCGCCATAGCATCCTGCTGGTGCTGCTGCGCTGGTGGTAGTGTGAGGAGGGCAGCTCCTAAACCTGGGAGCCCCATCTGATGAGGGCCCATTATGCAGGTGGGTCCTGTGCCAGAAGGAGGAAGAGGCCATAATGCTAGAGAGCGGGAAAGAGGAAGGCAAATACTCATTGAGGAGGAACATGAGGATGAGGTGCTGGAGTGGCTGAGAGAGAATGATTATCTATGGGCGGAAGGGACTACAAGGCTCTACAGGGACCCCAAAAGAAGCAAGGCGCTTGGAGAACAGAAGGGCGGAGAGTCTCCCTGGGGCTAGCACTTCGGAGGTGCTCCCTGCGGCTGGTGGAAGCACATGCCACCTGGAGTGACAGGGAAGGGCTGCACCTCAGAAACATCTGGCCAATGGCCACAGTCAATGTCTGTAACAGACATGAGAGACCTAGCGTCATGGCCAGGTGCAGCTTCCTGGAGGGTGAGATCCGCCAGCCGAGGAGGCAGCCTACCTCTTCACGACCCTCTCGTCTCTGGGGGCGGGTTTGGGGAGCCTGCTGAGAGCGCAGTTCCTCTTCCGGCCGAGAGTCAGCTCCTGTCTCCAGGCAGGTTTCTGTGGAGCGTCCACACAGCGGAAGAACCCGCGGACAGTTGTTTTAATAACCGTGGCGGAGCGCGTGGAAGACGCCTGGCGCAGTGGGAGAAAGGAGAACGGCACTTCACATCCACAGTCCCCTACCTGCATCACCCCCAGATCCACCTTCACAAAAGGCAGAGAGCGCAGACAGGAGGAGGCAGAGCCACACTGTCCTTCTGGAGCATCAAGGACCACTCCGACAGCATAGATCTCCTCTCTCAGCTTGGTACACACCGACTGCTCATCCTCCCAACTGCAAGCCCTTCCTCACCGATGTCAACCAGACCCTCATGGACTGGGCGGAACCCCAGTACCAGATGTGAAAGGACCGGATCACAGAGCTGCTTCACAAACGCCTCCGAGATCCAGCTGAACCTGTGCTCCCACCCAGTTCAGGTCTGCTCCTCCACGATCCGCACCCGGTGAATGTCACTCCACAATCATCCAAGACTTTCCACAGGCCCTCACACCTACCAGGGCTACCGGCTACGCAGAGTCCAGCAGCAACAGGCATGCAGCCCTTCCCAAGTCCAGGCACAGGCTCATCGTACGACAACCGTTGGCCACCGGTTCCGCTGAGCACCCCCATGATGCCCACCCACGAAGGCCCACCAGAATGCCTCCCACGCCAGTCTCAACCCAGCTGCAAGACCAGACAGCCACCCATAACTGCTGCCTTCTTGCGCACCCCTACAGCCAAGCCCCGGCCTCAGTACATCTGTCGTCGGGTAAGGCATCTGGAAGTGTAGGGACTTCCATGGAGGTAAGGTTCTGAGGAGGAGAAGGCGTCATCCCCACGATGAAGTAGGGAATCTTGCGTGCGTTGGGTAGGGGTCTGGATCTGGGAAGCCCATGATGAGGTTGCGTTCCAGCCCCTCGAGATGACTGGTTTGTATACCTGGGGACTGAAACATGAGCGTTGCTGATAGCATCGATGTACATGACTTGTAGTCAGCAATCGGACCATCGGCGAAGAGGACGATGCTGAAAGAGCCCTTGTAGTTGAATAAGTGGCAACCCGAGCTTGGCTGGTGGCTTTGCAGGCCACGTGCTTGCCATCTATGGCTCCAACGGTGTGGGGAGATTCTTCGATGATGGCCTCACCACTTCTCTGACCACAATGCTGATGTGTTGTGTGGCACCCTCCAGCCATACTGCATGCTATGTAGGTGGTCGCCTGAGGCCAGGTGGCGCAGAGTGATGTGCTACCTTGAGCCGCAGGGCGCAGGCTGGGCCAAAGTTGGGTGCTCTGCTTGGTCAACCATGGGTCTCCAGCCGCTGCCACAACTTCGTCAAACATGGCTGGAGGCATCCTCTGAAAGTTGCTGTAAGAATGCCAACGAGGGTCTTGCGTTCTCCTGAAGCTCCACCATCAGCTGTTGTAGCAGTCCTGTACTCTGCTTTTCTCCCGATCCACTTCGGACCGACGCTCTTGCCGCCTCGC
Organism: Laticauda laticaudata; assembly: GCA_004320025.1. Lineage (NCBI taxonomy): Eukaryota > Metazoa > Chordata > Lepidosauria > Squamata > Elapidae > Laticauda > Laticauda laticaudata. Next base: position 48,530 of record BHFT01028196.1, on the reverse strand, counting down.
TTTTCTTCTCCTGTAGTAGAGTTCACAGAGCCTGTAGATGGCTTCGCACTGGTTGGCATGAATGATGGTGGTTACCAAAGGAGTTTGTTTACGATCCAGCGTGGAATCATGACTGGATGCTGTGGAAGAGCAAGAGCCAGATGAAGGTGCAGAGGTCTGCACAGGCAGGGCTGCTGGTCTGAAAGTGAGATCCAGGTGAGTTGCTCCCCTTTTATAGGGCAATATAGGTTTTCCCACTGTGTCCTTTGCATCCCTTAGGCACATCCTCTAGACATCCTTAATATCCGAGATAGGTCCCCTCTGCAAAACGTTTTTTCCATTTTTAAATGCTTTCTCTGCGTGCGCATCCGCTTTAAATCCTTTCTCCATCCCGTGCTAACTAAACGCTGCGCGTCCGGTTCCGGCTCCGTTCCGCTTCGCTCCTCTGTGGTCCGTTTACCGCTGGAGCAGATGTGAGTTGTGCGGATGGCGAAGCGGAATGTCGGATGTAGCGGACGTGTAACGGATGCCGACGGATGCAGAACGGATGTCCCCCATATGCCTAGCGGATGCAGGTGCAGTGTGACAGGGGCTTTAATGGAGAGGCAGATTCTGTAAGCAACACCAGAATGTTTCCTTCCTTGCCAGTAATTTCTTCTCGCAACCGGTTCTCCAAATTATTTAGAATGTTAACAGCCAGTTCTAGCGAATAGGTGTGAACTGGTAGAATCCCACCCCTGAGATCATGTTGCAGCTCCAAGATAAATGCCACAACTAGTGTGCAATGCCCAATAAGTTGTGCTTTCCATTATTTGAGTCAGATCCTTAGTCACCATGGTGCATGTGAACTCCTGAGTTGCCTATGATTCAATGTCACCCAGGGGATATTAAAATCCCAAGGGCTAAGAAACCCCTGGGGATTCCACCACCAACCTAGCAACAGAATCTAGCAACTCAAGCAAGAATATTGCTGCAAAGCAGAGAGGCCAATATAGCAATAACAAACCCAATTGCTTCCTAAAATCATCTTCAACCAGAGACTCCTCCAACTAGCTGCAGATCAGAACGTATGAAAGACATCAAGCTTCCTGGAAAACAACTATCACATCTTCCCATAACTGTGATAGCTGATACCAGACTCAAAATCCAGATGGGCGTATCTCTAAGAGGGGGGTACCCATGCTGTATGCTCACAGGTCTCAGTTATACATGCCAAGTCAGCTGCCTCATCCATCATTAAGTCATGGATGAAGAAGGTTTTTACATACCAGTCTGGAATTCAGAAGCAGCTGCTGGAGTCCAGGGCAACCAAGGATCCAATGACCTGCCTTCCAGGATGTATGTTGAGATCTGGAAACACTGGTCCTGGTGCCCCTTTGACTAATCTATCCTCAGCCTCCCACCATATTGCCCTCCTTGGGCACAACAATGATGGAACTACTTTCCCACTTCCTTTCCCAGTTTTTTTCTGCCCATCTCAATGCCCACCAAGAACTGGGCAACACACTTCATATCTAATGCCCCTCAGCACCAATATCCACAAACTGTGTCTACCTCTAGTATTCAGCAAACTGGGGGAAGGCCTGCTGAAATAAGTCACTAGCACCTGCTCATCATACTTCACCAAAATCCCATCTATCCCTATCCCCAGTCACCTAGCAAAATCAGGCCAAAAAGACTATAGTTGAACCTGGGCTACTCTCCCAGGTTCTCTGACATAACAGTCGGAAGGTAAACCATTCCAACCTAACAACTACCATTGAAGCAGCAGCTAGCAATGTCCAGGAAAGAACACACCAATCTGTCACATAGGAAAGAAAGTGGCCATTCTCTGTTGCCTCAAAAGGAAAGACAGAATCAATAGACTGAAACTGCAGGGAAGTAGTCAAGTTAGACAGGAACTTCCTGACCATATAAGCTGTCAGCATGTGGAACAAGTGATACTTAAAGTGGTGAGTTCTACTTTGTTAGAGCTCTTCAAACAGAAGCTGAATGGTCATCTGTCAAAGATGATCTAATCCAGGGGTGTCAAACATGATTTCATCAAGAGCTGCATCAGAGTTGTGTTTGACCTCAGAGGGCCAGCAGGGATATGGCCAGCATAGCGTAGCCAAAGTGGGCATGGCCAGCTCGACATCACTCATGCTGGGGGCACCTGTGGTGGCCAAGTGCTAAGGCAGAACTTCCCTGAGCCTTCCCTCACTCATAATCTCCTTCTTCCTTCCTTCTTTTCTTCCTTCCCACCCTCCCTCCTTGTTCCTTCTCCTTTCTTCTTCCTTCCCCTCTATTCCTTATTTTTCCTTCCTTGTTCTCTTCCCATCTTCCCTTCTTTTTTTTTGTTCTTCCTCTTTCCCCTTCTCCTTCCCTGTCAAATGCAAAAGGGGAAACATTCCTCCTTTTTTGTTTGTTTGTTTGTTTTGCTAGTCCTCTGCCAGTGGAAATGGAGTGGGGGGGGGGAGAGGGCTGCAAGAGGCCATTGCAGCCGAATATGGGGCACAGGGAGTTGCGTGTACCCCCCCAGGCCTGTTTTCGCTGGCAGAGGCACCAATGGGCCAGGCCTTTGCTGTTTCCAGGTCAGCCCCGTGGGCCAGATCTAAGCACTCTGCGGGCCAGATTCAGCCTACAGGCCTTGAGTTTGACACCCCTAATCTAATACATCCTGCAATGAATGTGAAGTTGAAGAAAGATAAGGTTTAAGATTCCTTACAACTTTATGGTTCCACAGACAAAAATATTCAACCAAGACAAATGCAATTTTTTTCACTCAGGAAAAAGAAATGAAAGGTTTTCTTGGGGGAGACCTGGCTTGGCAACAATATTTTTGAATAACATTTGGGAATAACAGCCTTGAGAACAGAGGAATAAATACCCTTCATGTATCTGGACAATTTCATCAGAAGACACTCAAAACGTGGTCCATACCATTCCAGATTAATACATTTTAATTAAAGGAAGTCAAATACCGTCAGAATGTTAGGGAAAATATTATAACAATATTATAGTAAGGGCAGTTCAATGATGAATTTAATTAACTGCAGAGGTGACAAGCTCTTCTTCACTGTGTTTTAACAAGGAACAAAGACAATTCTGGGAATTTTTTCATTTGGAATTCACCAAATAGCATGAGGCTGAATTTGCTGACCAAAATTACCTATCCAGCTATACGTATATATGTAATTTTCTTTTAGAATGTTAAATTTAAGGATTCTTACTCAAAAATAACCAAATATATATTAATAAATCAACCAAACCTTAAATAACCAAATATCCAAACCTTTATTTAAAAAAAATGTGCCAGGTTTTGTTTTTTAAAAAAATAACTTCTGGGCAATTCTGAAACTTCACTATCTCGGCATATGTAAAATGAGATACAGAAATTCATGTACTCAAATAAAAATGCAACTTAAGTGCTATTTGGTGTTTGTAAACTAATAGCATTCCAGTTAGATATAAATCAAGAACAGAAAATTAAGTTTTTAAAATATCCAATTGAAATGGTATATAAAATTGCAAACACCTAACATATTAGCTATTTATAATATGATTTGATATGTACGTTTCAAGTATTGCACAACTCCAGCCATTGTGCTTTGTAAACCATAGTTTAGAACTCAAAGCACTAAATAACTCAATCAACTCTACCAATTATTATTCAACAGACCACAGTGAAAATAAACTTACTATCATAAAATAGTAATGGAAAGCTTGTTGTAAAATTAATTCATTCAAAATATCCTATTAATTTAGTTTCCCTAAGCAACCATGTTCAGCTTTTGGGAGGGGGTGGTGGAAACGTAAATTTTATGACTAAAATAAAACCATTAAATCAGTCTTTTTTTTTCCTTTTTCTTTCTTTATTGTCCATCTATCAGCTCATTAAAAATACATTATATTTCAGCACAAGATTTCTGTTTTGTACCAGACTATATTTGAAATATTGGGATGTCAATGCACATAATATGCTCTTTTGAGAAAAATCAATCAGAAAGGAATGAAAGAGATGGTCAGAGGTTATTCTTAAGAATTGGTTTTATCTCTTTACCTTAAATCTCTTGTCTTGCAGAACTTTTTTAATGGCAACCAGCTCTCCTGAATCACAGAGTTTGGCTTGATAAACAACACCAAAAGATCCATTCCCGATCACTTTAGTGTCTGTATAACTAACTTCTTGAGGCCTATCTGGACCTTGTCCGGGAGTTGCTACTACTGTAGTCACTTTGCTGCCATCTTTGTCTCCTGGAACAAGAAAAAGATGAGATACTGTTAAATCTATGCTGGAGGGGAAAAAATTCCAAGGCATAATTTAATATATTGGTCATATAAATGACATAATATATTGTACATATCAATGAAACTATAGTCATTGGCCTCATTTGAGATGGTGATGAATCTGCAATCAACTGGAGGTTGAACTGGCCCTGTGGTGCAGTCAATTTGAAGATGAACACTCTTAAATATAGCTATGATAATGGACTTCAGGAGGAACCCTCCTATTCTACTACCTTTTACAATATTAGACAACACTGTATCAACAGTAGAGACCTTCACATTTCTGGATTCTATAATCTCCCAGGACATAAAATGGACAACTAACATTAGAACTATCATTAAAAAGGCACAACGAAGGATTTTCTTCCTGCATCAACTCAGAAAGCTCAGACTGCCCCAAGGAATTGCTGACATACAGTTCTATATAGGAATTATTGAGTCTGTCATTTATACTTCTATAACTGCCTAGTTTGGTACAGCAGCCGAAAAGGAAGGTACAAACTTCAACCAAAAGTTAGGACTGCAGAAAAAGCAACTGCAACCAGGCTGCCTTCCATTGAGGAACTATACAGCTCATGAGCCAGAAAGAGGGCTGAGAAAATATCTACAGACCCTACATATCCTGGATATCCTGTTACAACTCCTCCCTTCAGGATGCTGCTATAGGGCATTGCATGCCAAAACAACTAGACACAAAGATAGTCTTTTCACCCAGGCCATCACTCTACTAAACACTTAATTCCCACAGCACTATCTTATGCCTAATGTAGTAGGACTGTGTTACTATTATCCTACTCATCTTTCCTATTATCTTTTCCTATTGGTATCTTATGATTATCATTTTGTTGTTTGTATATACACTAACAGCTTATGCAAAGGAAACAAATGTGTGTCCAATCACACTTGGCCAATAAAAGAATATTCTAAATAATAGTTATGAGAATCGTCTTTTTAATGTCTAAACCAGTGGTGTGATGACCTGGGGCGTTGCACAAAGGCAATGCAGTCAAATAGGAGTCCCTTTTTTAGCTCCAACTTTGCCCCCAATGTCCTGCTTACCTTCTGGTCTGGAGAAGAACTCTCCCAGGAACAGCCTGTGGCTGCAGAGATTCATGTCCAAAACGTTGTTAACAAAAGTTTTAACTATAAGTCCAATCAAGGCAAGATGAGGTAATTAATCCGGCAGGGCAAGAAAAGGAATTCCAGGCAATAAATCAACCTGGTTAGGAGGATTCCAGGAACGCTAATAACCAGTCAACACAAGATAAACTCACGTTTGTTCCCAGCAGACACCACACTCAGCTTGCATCTCTTTTAAACTCTCTTCCCAGGTGTGCCTAATGAAGGGAATCAGGGCCCTTTCTTCCCTCGTAAGCTATACAACCCATGTTGCTCTCTTCTCCATTCCTCCCTGCGTGCCCTAAGATGAAAAGGGGGTGGGCATGGGTCTTCCTCTGAACTCCTTCTCCCTTGTTCTACCTCTGCCCAGGCAGACTTTGCCCTTCTCCAGTTTCCTCCATATCCACCGGAGCCACTCCCGCTTCCTGTCAGCTGTTTGTCTTCCTCCTCAGATTCAGACTCCAATGGGCCTGACAAGGGGTGTCAAACACAAGGCCTGCAGGCAGGATACAGGGTACTTAAATCCGGCCCGCGGGGCAAGCCTGAAAATATCAGGGGAATGGCTCACAGTGCCTCTGGCAGGTAAAACGGGCCCTCGAAGAAATCCAGTTTGACACCCCTGGTCTAAACTATAAAAGAATAATTTTTAACCTTAGACACAAAAGGCATGCCCTCCAAAGTCCACCAATTAAATTTTCCCTCAGAGCAATAGATTTAGATGACCTGCATTAACTGATCACTGTTCTTGCCACTATTCAAAATAGAAAATCTAACATTTTAACCTCATTAGCCACTGATTGCCAACTAACAGAAAACCAGATTGTTAGTTTCCCATAGTAAATCACAGTTGATGCCTAAATTTTACACTCCCAGCATAAATATTAGTTTCTCATAAAAAGAGGGAAAGTATAATTCATAAGTAATACAGATCGTGGCTCATTTATTCATTTACAAAGCTTATGTGGCCACTTATTTTATGCATAGTTCTAGGCAGCTCATACCAATTGTCCAGAAAAATAAAACAACATACTTTGTCATTGTATGCATATACACAGTATACACATACAACGAAATTCATATAATACCCAGTGACCAGACCTAACAGGCACACATACAACAATCCCCAAACACACTCCCAGCTGCCAAAATTCCCTGCCCCCTAAAAACACACAAGCATCCACACAACATACCAAGTAATACTATCCAACAGCTCACTGATGGTGGTCCTTTTCATTGTTAAGTGCAATTATAGCTCTGGGATAAAAGCTGTTCAGAAAATGTGTGGTCTGAGTTTTAACTGTTCTGTATCTTCTGCCAGAAGGCAACAGTTCACAAAGATTATAAGCAGGATGGGAAGAGTCTCTAAGAATGTTGTGCAACTTCCTCAATCAGCGAGATGCGAAGATGTCATCCGGGGCTGGCAGATGGAGCTCGATGATATTCTGGGCAATTTTAATGATTCTCTGTAGAGCTTTTTTGTCCACTACAGAGCTGCTCCCATACAATGCAAGAAGGCTGTTATGTCAGGACACTCTCGATGGTACTGCGATAGTAGGACAGAAGTAGATGCTGAAATAGATTTATGTTCCTGAGCATCCTCAGAAGTACAGCCTCTTCTGTGCCTTCTTCACAAGCATGTTAGCATTCATAGTCCATGAGAGGTCCTCCGAGATATAAGTGCCCAGAAATTTAAAACTACTAACCCTCTCCACCTCCTTGCCATTTATGTACAATGGTAAATGTACATCTCTCTTCCTCCTGAAGTCAATCATAATTTCTTTAGTTTTTTTGGTATTAAGTATAAGATTATTTTCTTTACACCACTGTATCAGCCCTGGTACTTCCTTTCTATAAGCAGAGGATGATTAAGGCACGAGCGCCTGAGCAAGGCCTGGACATAGGAAAATCAGTACACAACAAAAATGTGTGCTTGTCACTGTACCTTCATTTGACTCTTACAACAAACTGTATTTCCCAGCAACAAACCAAAATTACAAATCATAACTTGGTCTCTAAATATAGGAAGCAACAATGATTGATAAGCAGAATGTCTTCAAAGGCTGATTTACTTGTGTCATTTTTTTTCTACCAAATGAGGCTTTCCTGCTGCTATCTGCTTGGCAACAGGGAAGAATTCCCCACCCTATTAATTCCTGATCAGAACAACTCTTATGGTAGAGTATCTAGTCTGTAGTTGTTTCAGTAGCAGAAACCTGTTGACCAATGAAACTGTGCAAACCTTTGAATTCAAAGACAAAAATTGCATTGCACATGGAAGCTGCAGAAGGCACTTGCAGATTTGGCAATCTGAACTTACTTAACGACAATTAATTAAAGCCCCTGTCACACTGCACCAACGGATGAAAAGAGGATGTAAAATGGAGAAAAACACTTGCCATCCCTTGGTTAACGCGATGCTTCCGTTCTGTACTCACTGCCATCCGTTTTTCATCCTCTCTATCCGTCCAGCATCCGTCTATTGACATTTCATCCGCTCAGAAGGTTTTGAGCTGCTCAAAACTTTTGAGCGGAAAATGTATCCAATGCATCCGTTTTCTGCCATCCTCTAGGCGATAGGGGGACATCCGTTCTGCATCCATTACGCATCTGCTACTATCCCTAGGCATCCGCTGCACATCCACACAACTCAAATCCGTTCCAGCAGTAAACGACGCAGGGAGGAAGCGGAACGGATACGCGCAGTCGCTTAGTAGTACGAGATGAGAGAAAGGATGAAAGCGGATACAGCTCATCCGCTCTGCATCCGCTCTGCATCCTCTACGCGATCCGCTCTGCATCCTCTACGCATCCTCTATGCATCCGCTCTGCATCCGCTTCCATCCGCTAGGCTTACGCAGTCCGCAATCCGCTTTCCATCCGCTCTGCGTCCTCCCCTCGTTCACTTTCCGTGTATATGACCGCTCTGCTTTATGCAAATTTTTGCCCTTTGGAGGCGATACAACGGATGCGAATATTTTTTCGTCCTTTTTACAAACGTTTTGCATCTGTAGGGCAGTGTGACAGGGCCTTTAGGTTATGGTGATCGTATGAATGGTAGTTGTGCACCGTCTCCCAAGTTATACTTCACATGATGCAAATTCAGACGCTTGGCAAATAGCCCTGTACTTGCAACTGGAGAGGAGCTTTAACTCTTCACACCCATCTATCTCCTTCTTCTCTGCCCTTTTTGCCACCCTGCACTCTGCTGCCTCTGCTGTCCTGCCCTCAGCTGCTCCCAACTGCCTTTGCTCTCACTGCTGAAAAAACATTCCCAGCTTGGCCCTTCATGAAGCAGGTGCCTTCCTTGCAAGAACTTGGGAGGAAGGCAAAGCCAATGGAACATGGAGCAACTAAAGGGATAAAAATATGAGGGTGGAAGGGAATTATTGGGAGGAGTTAAAGAGGAGCTGAACATATGGAAAGCCAGCAGTTTTCTTTGGGAAGAAGGCCTTGCATGATCAGTAGCTGCCTCACAAAGGACCATATCAGGCAAGCATCTTCAGCAGAAGGAGCAGGAAAATTGCAAAAGTCATCTGGGAGAGAGCAGAAGCCTTGGAATAGAGGGCAGTGAGGATGCCCCCAGACTGCAGCATATCTTGCTGCTGGGCTGGGCTGGCTGTAGCTTAGTGCCATGCTGTTGGGGATGGCTAGGATAGCTTCAATTTTTCACCACACTGCTGTGAGAGTCTATGCTTGCCTCCACCCACTGCTGAAACCTACAGGCCAGTTCTCCAGGAGCACATCCAACATTTTCTGTCCAGAACATGCCAGAAGCACTTCTGCAGAATCAGTCTGCAGGCTTCAGCATGTTGGAAGCTATTGGCCTTTTACGAGTCTTTGCAGGAGGAAGGCTAGGCTCAGAGCAAGCAGAAGGCTTGCAGATAGATTCTGTCAGGACTTGCTTGCCTCTATCCCTCACTGAAACCCACTGACCGACTCCCCAGAAGCACTTCCAACATGAGATACATTGCATGTGCTAGAAATGCTCCTCAGAGAACTAGTCTGTGGGCTGGAAGTTGCTGGTCCTTAAAAAGACTTTATCAGAAAAGGGCAGCGAGCTGTCTACTGTGTGAGGCACGCAATCTAAGCATGCATAGGGTGGTGGGCTGAGATTGCTGAAATAGGGCAGGCACATCAGGAATCTGATGTGGTGGCAGTGGCTGAAGAGGTGGAAGAAGACAGCAAAAATAAAGGGGTGGCTGGCAGAAATAGTCAGGGGTGGCCAGTAGGCAAGACAGCAGGAAAAAAAAGGGGGAGAGGGTTACAAACAGGTGGGAAAATTGAAGCAGAGGCATGCGTGGAAAGGAAGGATACGCATGTGTCCTGGCCTAATGACTGCAACTGGCACTACTGGAACCACAATGATGTTTCACCTAAAAACTGTTCACCTAGCAATGGTACTTCAATTCCTAATTAGGATGATCAAGCAAGGACTAACTATAGTTGCTTTATAGATAGGTAATGTACCTGTACCCCTGCCCATCTCAAAATATTTTTTTGGTTTTTTGAATATGAAGTGTTGCATCTAAAACCAAGTAAATGATCCAAAGACCTGAATAACTTGCTTATAGACATTTTCTATATGAAAAGTTAAATTTTGTATTGGGAATGCTTTGAAGGTTGCATATGATTGGAATGAGAAAAAAGTGATTGTGAATATATGCCAAATACACTTCCTTGTATCTTTAAAATTAGGCTATTCCTTTTCCTAACTTACCTGTAAAATAAACTGCTCCTCTCAAACCATCAATTAAATCCATCAACTACCCTGTTTCTCCAACAATACGGCCTCCCCCAAGAGGAAGTCCCAGCATGTTTTATAGGCATAAAATCAAATTAAGCCCCCCCCAAATTAAGGCCTATATTAAACATGCAAAATGGGGGGGAATGGTGGGGGGGCTTGCCGTTAGGAAGTACTTTTGTTGCATACCCAGATATGGTGCTGCCTGCGTTGACTTCGGTGTTGGAGGGACACTTCATATCGGGAGACCTTCTGCCACCGTTGCTTCCCTTTCTCCCCATGCTTCCAGAGTTTGGCGCGGCCAGTCAGGGCTCCTCCCTGCAACCGGAGCCTGGCGGAGACACTCAGCCTCCGAAGGCAAAGCCAATTCTTTTAAAAACGCTGCCCTACTACCGGTACGACAAAGCCTCCCCTGTCCTAGAGGGCAGCCCAACCCCACTTGGGGAGGCGAATCTCCTGGGGCCGCAGCGCAGGATCGGCCCACCCTGGGAGAAGCGCCCAGCCGCCATCCCTGCCTGGCACCAGGCAGAGCACAAACAGCTTTGCCTGGAGCGCCCAGCGAGCCAAGGCAACGAGCGCCACCCCGCTGGGCCCTCCGGTCATCCTGCCAGGGCCGCACCAGAGCCGTGTGGGCTGGGCAGAGCCGGGAAAGCAAGCCGCAGGTGTGCGCCTGCCTGCCAAGTGAAAGAGCCAGGCTGACCCGAGCTTGGCTTCCTTCCCAAGTCCCTCCAGCCTGAACCCAGGAGGCACTCGCTGCCTTGGCGAGAGCTCTGCTGCCGGGCAGGAGGGCCTGCCTCTCAGCTGCGCTGGGTACCCCAGGCGAAGCTCTTCATGCTCTGCCCGGCGCCAGGCAGGGATGGTGGCTGGGCGCTTCTCCCGGGGTGGGCCAATCCTGCACTGCAGCCCCAGGAGATTTGCTTCCCCATGTGGGGTTGGGCCGCCCTCTCGGGCAGGGGAGATTTTGTCATACTGGTAGTAGGGCATCTTTTTAAAAAGAATTGCCTTTGCCTTCGAAGGCGAAGGGAAGGCGGTGACAGGAGCACCTGAAGCCGAGTGTCTCCGCTGGGCTCTGGTTGCAGGGAGGAGCTGTGCCAAATGCCACAGCGTTGCTCTAAACGCCGCCGCAGCACTGGGAGAAGGGAAAGCAGCGGTGGCGGAAGGTCTCCCGATACAAAGTGCCCCACCAACACCGAGGTCAACATCCAAGCTTCGCCGCCTGCCTGCCCAAGGATGCAAGGGGGATGAATTAAGACACCCCTGAAAAGACGACCTAGCCATTTTTTCAGGGGTCAAAAAAAAAAAAGGCCCGGCCTAATTTGTGANCCATTTTTTCGGGGGTCAAAAAAAAAAAAGGCCCGGCCTAATTTGTGAGAAACACGGTATCAAATTTATTTATAACTGGCTAGGTAAATTGAATTCTAACTGTAAATAAGGATTAGAGAGAGAAAGGAAACAGATTTCAATTAGCATCAGTCGGGTAAAGATAAATGCAAAAATGGCAAACAAGCAGTGAGCAACTGGAGACGACCCCAAAGTTTTGAAAACTATATACAGCTTGAAAACATGATTTATGAACTTCTTCTAGTTCTTAAGAATGGCTACAGGAAAATCTGGGATTGAACAGATCAGAACCACCGTGGATAAGAGTGGAGAGGAAATTGCCCACATGTGTTTTGGACATATTACCTATCTTGCTCACAACCCTGTGGAGACACTAAGTTTGCAAAGCTCACTTAATAATTATTTTCAGAAATTGCTCAATGACTATTTTTAAACTATTAGAGATCACTGGAATGATGTTGAAAACACCAGGTTCTACATTCAATCCTGAATGATACACAAATAATTCAGATAAATTGGAAAAGTCAATTTTTTACATTTTTATAGATTTTGAAATTAACTTCTCATCAGAAATAATTCTGTCTTGGTTTTTACAAGACAAAACAAAGTTAATTATTTCATTATTTAAAAACTGGATGTTACTGAAGATTTTAGGGAAAGATTTTACAAACTTGTAAAATGTTGCAAAACCTTTTAACGATGAAAATATTAAAGAAGATTTTTAAAGTCTGAAAGTAGAAAATAGTCACAGTATCAAAAATGTCAATAATGATATTTGCTTCTATGAAGAGACTATGTCCAAAAGATATAACTGAAGAAATGACAGATGTAGAGCTTATTTTAGCTGACAAGATATAGATGGAATGAATACCATCTATATCTTGTTTTTGGTTTCCCCGAAAATAAGACCCGTTGTTTGTTTTTTTTCCTCCAAAATAAGCAGTAGAGTAGCACATGCAGCACATGGAGGTAGAGATATGGAAGGCAGGCAATCCCGATGCACTGCATGGGCCACAGGCAAGCCGAGAGACAAGCCTCCCATAGCCACCCGCTGACTCTCTTAGGCCTGACTCTCAGCTTTCCTGCAGCCTGCATAGTGCGTCCAGATCGCGTACCTCCTCCGTCTCTGCCTGCTGCTTGGACAAGTAATCAACTCACATGTGTTGTGTGGGCTGTGGCTGCTGCCAGACACTGTCGGCCTGCACATGCTGGCCATGTCTACCATCCCCCCGCTTCACTAGGGCTTATTTTGGGATAGGGCTTATATTATGCACACAGGCTTATTTTCAGGACAGGTCTTATTTTGGGGGGAAACATGGTAATAGATTTACAACTGACAGGCCAAGAGAATGTCACATCCCCAAAAGAAGGCTTTAAAATTTAAAAGGAAAATACAAATGTCAAACCAATAGACTAACTGGGGTAATTTTTTCCTACTAGTTTTATAGATCTATAAATCTTGTTAAAGTATTGAAGAACTCTGTGGGATGGGACAGGAAGAAATGAAGAGAAATCAAATCCTATGGCAATATTTGAATGAACTAAAGAATAAGACTATAAGAAGTAAAAGGAAATAATATAAAGTGGGTTTATTAGATCAAGGTTAAAACAAGATACATTGTTCCCTCTGGCAACTTTTAGACTTTTGCTGACACCAGGACTGAAAAGATAATACTTTGTAGATGTTTATAGATAAATGTTGAGATACTGGATGAAGAATTAAATGTTTGTAACCTTTGAAATAATGAAGACTCACTAAATCTGTTTATAATTGTAATGAAGGTTGGAAGTAATTTCTTTATATATTTCTTTTCTCTTTCCTAATATTTTCTTTTTTTCTTGCAGTTTTTACTTTTTTATAAACTCTTTTCTTTCTTTTCGTTTGTATTTGATTTTATTACTGCAATCAAAATTCTTAATAGAAGTATACATATATATATAATGGCTACATGAAAACTGCTTCTTGCTATATCTTGCAAATATAGTTCTTGTTGTAGTTTAGGAAAGTGACCCTTAAATTCTTTGATTCAGATTCTGCAATTTGTTACTAAAAAAATAAAACAAAAATAAAGTATTAACTGAAGTTATCAAATTATCTACAAGCTATTGCTCCATTTTGATGTCATTAATAACTTCTAAGAAATCAAATACTTCCAACTTAAATTTCAAGTTGCCAGACATGCTTACTATTTAAAATCATTGATAAGAGAATCAAGACTTAGAATTCCTGCCTGTGGTCCTCACTCCCTAGGGACCACTTACAACCCCACTCAACTACCTGTGGACCACCATCAACCCACCCCGAGTCACTGAGCTCCCATGACTCCTGCACTCTCCCCTTCAACTGGGAACTCCCACCTCTTCCTACTAAATGGATACCCCCCCACACTTGAGAACTGCCCCCTCTTCCTGCTTAATGACCCATGCATCCAAGGATTATGACAGCAACCAGATCTATCAGAATTACCATCACTATATTATGCAGTCACATGATATTGCACTTTACAACTGCATTGTTTAACAACAGGAATCTCGGTCTCAAATGCTGTCATAACCCAAGAATTACTTGTACAGGAGTTCTTGGGATACAACATTCATTCAATGATCAAACTTGCAATTGTACGAAATAAGGGGGACTTAACTAATCCTCAGAATTCTGATTATCACAGAATCCCTGCAGTCACATGATTATGATTTTGAATGCTCCTTGCACTTGTCATAAGCAAGTCAATGGAGAAGCTGACAGGATATCTGAAGTCAGGGTCACAAAAGATCTTTGCTTAACATGACATAGTCACATGACATAGCAACATATGACATGGACTAGCCAATTCTGGTCCTAACTATCACTGTAACCAAAGGACTACCTGGCATTTGCTTTTCTTCCATGAATCTCTTAGTTTGCTCAATGTGAAACTAAAGAGAGATGTTCAATTTTCTCCATATAAGATGTTTTACAAGCATAGTGCCTGGCACACATTTTTGCTGAAAATGGATAAAAAAATGAATTGGTGCTTTTGGGATTTGTTGATTTAAAAGACTTGTTTATGGGAAGAAGGGAACCATTATAGATTATTTGGGTGGAGCAGTTATATTTTGTATGATAAAAACCATCAGAAGTCATTTTTAGATATATTCTTCTTCTTATTATCTTTCATTTTTTATTTTATTCTTTCCTATTTCTTTCTTTTTTCTACTTTCTCTTTTATATTTCCATGGTTTTAATATCGTAAATACAAAAGATAAAAGTCACAACAGAAGAAACAACACATTTTATATATAATGGGGAAGAATAATTATGATTTGGAATACAAGTAATGGATAGATAACCCTCAAAGAGATAGCAACCCTATGTTGTAGACATTTTCCTATTGAAGACATTCCCCTCCATCAATACACACACAATTTCTTCTATGGAGGATTTAAGAGGAGAAATAGGTAAGTGATTTCTCCTTCAGCACCAGATTTGATTTTAAAATTACTAATCAAAATGCACCAGGATAACCTACAAAGTAAGATACCAAAAGGTACATATACAAGCAGATAAGGCTGATGATCAAAATATGTGATGAAACAAAACAAAACGATAAAACCTGCAGGAACACAACCTAAATTAAATTGTTGTTATTGAATTCTAATTCCACAAACAGGATACATATTCAGGGAAGTTTTACTATTAGAATATAAAATGTATAGAACATATAAAATTCAAGAAGCATCTCTCCAACAAGACCTTAAAACAAAATCAAGTAGGTGTTCCCTGCCACAATGAAGTCCTGAGTTGTTGAAGGCTTTAAAGGTCAAAGTCAGTATGGTATCTTGAAATGGGCCTAGAAGTAAACTGGCAAGCACTGCAGTTCCCTCATGAGCAGTGTAATACGATTCCCTCTGGCTACAGCTGTTAACAACCTAACTGCTGCATTTTGCAATATCTGAGCAAGAATAAATGAGTCTTTTTCTCTGCCAACCCTAGCCTAATTTTTTGGTATATTTCACAATAGCAATCTACATATTAAATATATTTTTTAAAAACTGCACTAGGTTTTCTATTTTATAATGGGATGGAGAGATAAATAGCATTTCAAAAGGAAAAGCATTTATAAAAACGTGTCTTAAAATAATGTGTTGAAACAAATATGATTTTTTTTCTGGTATCAATAAACTGATATGGAAAGAGAACCAAAATATTTACAATGAGAAAACGGATACAATCATCTACAATCATCTACCCCTAAATCAGGGCAATAGGAAACTTGTGACTTTGCATAAATCATGGTACTGACCCTGAATTTATAATGTGTAAAATTAATACTATTTTTATTCAATCATACAGTATAGGCAACAGAAAAATTGCAGCATACTGACACTCTAAACAGCCAATATCTGTATCCAGAGTACTGCTTATCTTTTACTATGTAATACATTAAGACCCATAAATTTAATTTGTTGAATGTGAAACACAATTACAGAATTATTATAGGGTATATTACTAATCCCTGTAGTCTAAATGAATGAGAGCCAGTCTGGTGTAGCCGTTAAGGTAGCAGGCTGGAAATTGAGTGACTCTTTCATTCAGCCTTAGGAAGGAAGCAATGGAAGCCACTTCTAAAATCTTGCCCCAAAACTGCAGACAAGTGATTGACATTTTCCTACCATTTAACTTATATACATACAGACACGTTCATAATCTGACCAAAGAAAAATAGATTTTTCTGATGACATTTTATCTCTGCCCAAGATAATACATACAATGTACTTGTTACTTTATAAATTGCTGTTATTCCAGATTTTTGAGAAAATTTATTGATAAAAGTCAGAAGTTCCATAAATTATTTTGATTATATAGTTTGCATTTTACTTTAATGGATGCTTTAAAACTTTTTGAGATTATTTCTAGTGATCTGGAAACCTATATCTAGGATCTTTCAAGTTTATATGTAACCACAATTTTTACATTTGAATTGACCTTTATAATTTACCTATGACAAAACTTAATCTCATAAACTCTTTAAGTCTATAATTAAACTTAATCAAATGTATTAGCAATCTTCATTTTTTTAAACTTAACCAAAAATTTCACTAACCAAAATTCTACCTGGATGGAATACACATTTTAAATAATTAATTACTATTAATTACTATCTCAATTGATTTTCTATCCTAAGAAATTAACTCCATTGTTCATTCTGTAAAATTGTATCTGTTGTAGGGCTCTCCATATAGAAGCTTTAGGCTAACTTGATTGCTACATTTAAACCATCTAGAAATGAAATCAACTTAATACCTTTCCAGATTTCAATCCTTCATTCATTTTGGCTGTAATGACAGTCTGGTATTATCTGGAACAGGGCTTATCTTAGTCCCTAACAGGTGACTTTTCTAGTTCCCTACTCTTCCGATCATTACTGAAATCTATGCACTAATCACTTCCTTTTCCATAGCTACATCTTTGAGATGTATGTTTTCACTTTTATACCTTTTACATGAATCCCATTCCACTCACCCTCAGATTTGACAGCCTCCTGCATGGTGTCAATATAATAATAGTAAAGAAAATATCACAGTTTTACTGTTATTACAACCATCTGAACTAAAAAAAGAAATTAGCAGGCCTCTTTTGTCAACTTCATCTGGTTTTAAGAAGAGAAAAGATGCACCTTTGGACCTTTCCACCAATGAGTTTGGAAAAGAAAAAAGGGGGAAGAAAAGTCCAGCTTTTCAGTGAAGCCCTGGTACAGCAGCAGCCAAGGATAAAGTAACCATAGAGAGCAGCAACTAGTATCTGTGATATCTAGTTGGGAAGATGCATTTTTGCAATGTTGCATTGTACCCAACCACAGGTGAGGAAGTTGCAGCTGGACAGCAGCATTTATAGCTAGGTTAAGCCTGCCTTCCTGGGGGGCTAGGAGCATATCCAGCCCGAGGAAATGGTTATTGGGTCAGTACCACAGCAGGACAACCTGCTCAAACAATCAGCCCATAATCTGGTTTGAATAGTTAAGCCTAAAAAAGACATAAGAAACTTGTATTGGTTTCCACAAAATACCCAACTTTAATAATGCTAATTTTAAATTATATTGATAAATACAATATGTAAAAGAAGGTAAAACAAGGAAAGAATCTAATAAAAAGAATCCTCTAATTCATCACAAGAGTACAAGGATATTAAAAAAAACATCTTAAGTGATAAAACTATTTTGTACATTATAATCGTCGGCTTGTCAAGAAAAATTGACAAGAAACACAGCAAAATGAACTACTTCTACTTGGGTATGTTTAGCTTATTAGATATGTTTAATTTAACAAGGAGAAGATTGAGGGGAGACAGGATAGCAGTCTTCCAATACTTGAAAAGCTGCCACAGAGAAGAAGATATCAATGTATTCTCCATATCCCCTGAGGGTAGGATAAGAAGTAATGGATGGAAGGTCATCAAAGGAGCTCCAACTTAAAAATAAGGAAGAATTTCCTGACAGTGAGAGCAATGAATCAATGGAACAACTCCCAGAGTTGTGGATGCACCAGTGTTGTTGCATGAAAAGACTGAACAACAGTTTGCCTGGAATGGTATGAGGATTTCTGCTTTGGCAAGTGGATTGGACTAGAAGACATCCAAGTTCCTTTCTAACCTTATGATTCTATGGCACTGTATTGTAAGGATACATTAAAAGAATCTTGCAAGTTTGAAAGTACAAATCTCCCACCATCTAATAAATTCATTCTAACATTCCATTGTAGTAATGAGGAAAATGTATAATCACACACTTCATGCCAGGATTCATGAAATAAACCTGTATACATCAACTTTACACACAGAACAATTTCAAAAATAAATTGAAAACAAAGACATGGTAAAAGATGGATAGCAAAAAACATATCCAAAAAGAGAGCCAGCCTGGCTCTCTTTAACACCAGGCTAGGAACATGGAGACAATGAGTTCTAGTCCTACCTTGGACATGAAAGATAGCTGGGTGTCTTTGAGCCAGTCATTGTTTCTCAGCCCAACCTACCTCACAGGATTGTTGGTTGGGGAAAATAGAAGGAAGAGTATTAGGTATATTCATCACCTTATTTATAGAAATAATAAAGGTGAGATTAAAATAAATAAAATTTCCGTTTCCGCAAAAATAAGCATGTTGTATGCTTGCAGCTAATATAAGCCTTACCCCAAAAATAAACCTTATTTAAGAGCCTGAGCAGCCACCCAGCCATACATTCCATCTGGTTGGTCGTAGTGCTGCAGCCATGAGATGAGGCAGTGAGGTGGAGCTGCCCCATGTACCCTGCACCAGTTTACCTCTGAGTGCCCACATCCAGGCCATCCACACATGACACCTGCCGCCCAGTGACAGCACCAACAGCCATGTGCAGTGGGAGCCCACGTAGCTGCCAACCTGCTTCTTCTGCTCACGGCCACAATGGAGGAGGCCAAGCGGCATGCCAGAATTGCCACCGCTATGAGGTGAGGCATGTCAGGGCATGGGTGACCTGGCTGCAGGGGCCCTGAGGGAAGCCAATGCAGGGCCCATGAGACAGCTCCGCCCCACCTTGTGACAATGGCACTGGTGCACCATGAAGCCTCCTGCTCCACCATGAACAAATAGAAGTGGGCCTCCCGTGCATGGAAAAAAATTAAGACACCTCTGAAAATAAGTCCTAGTGCTTATTTTGGGACCAAAAACAAAATAAGACCTGGTGCTATTTGGGGGGAAAACATGGGTATAACAAGAAAATTGACAAATAAATAAATGATACCAAAATGGTCCATTTCTTAGAGAGCACCAACCTCATATAACTTGAAATATAAGTGAAAGTTTGAATCATGCTATGCTTCATCAATAAGCCAATGATTATTAAATATATAAGAATTATGCCACATATGAATTAAAAACATTTATTTCACCTCACTTTAGCTAAAACCCGTGATACTCCATTTATCTGACTGTGAATCCATTAGTGCATAACTATTTCACACTCCAAATCAACTGAGTTCATATTCTAACTGTAAAATGCACAATGGATTCTGGCAGATTTAAACATCAACAGCATGACCTCAAGTTGAGAAATGTGTGTGTGGGCATGCGTTTGTGCGTATGTGTACATATAAATTTAATTATCCCAGATCTTCTTTTTAAAAGTATTAAAGGATATAACACAATTGTTTAAAATGCAAAATAAATGAAGTCGAGATCAAGATAACCAATCTACTACTTCTCCAACTCAAGACACATTTCCATCTCCAGAATTCCCTTACTGAAAGTGCCATTGCTAGCGCCCAAGCTAGGGAAGGCTCCATTTTCTGGACTAAACTACATTAAGCAGAGCTAAGGATTAATAGCCTAAAGTAGCAGTTCCCAACCTCTCTTGCTCCATACAACAGCAGCAGCAACAGGAGCAGGGATAGTTTCATGCATGCAACCTAGCTCCTACATATGTGCAAATGAAGCTTGCCCATCGCTTTGCAGATTGGTTCCCAACAGGCCACAGACTGGTACTGCGGGTCAAGGATTGAGGACCTAATATATCTAATATATTGGAAAAGGATGCAAACTTTATGTATTGATATCTGTCCATGACCCATTGGGAATCAGTCCATGCAAGTGGTAGGCAAGTTTCATTTGCACATACACTGGAGCTAGGTCATGCTGTTGATGTTTAAATCTGCCAAAATTTAGCCTTGGGGTTGGGACCCCTGGTCTTAAGCATCACTGCCTTTAGAGTAAAACTGTCTGATTCTATTCTGTACCAAAAGATTCAACACATGCAAACCTTTACATCAAAATATTACATTATATGTGTAAGATTTAATGGATGCATCTGTTTCACTAATCAATTAAAAATACACTGAATAAAACAGCATCATAGACTAATTGGTCAACATATTTTATTTATCTTAAGACCTGTGAATATACAAACTACAATTGGCATTCTCCCATTTCTCATAAATGAGAAATGATGATGCTCATATTTACTTATCAAGTGTGGTGATTTCAAATGTATTATTTATATTTAAATTTATTAATATTTCAATCAGTTAGGAATTATATTGATATTTCTCACTGAACATGTATTTAAATAGCCCTACTATTAATACACTTTCATTTTTTTCTGGAAATATTTTGTTTATGAAAGAAACAGCATAATGGGCAGGTATGTATAATATTGGATAACATACTTAAATATTTAAATGCTAAATAATTTCCTTCATTATTAACAGCAATTAATGTTAATATAGTTTTACAAAATTCTAAATACTGAAAACAAATTTAGATTCAGATCCTTTGCTTCATCACAATTCAGAATTAAAATACTTGGTTGCTTAAAAATAAAAACTGCAAGTTATGCCAGAAAATGTATTCATTATTAAAGAATTATTAAAGAATAAAATGAGGCAGGAGAAAAATATCTCTATTTCACCACAAAACAGCCAGAGCTATTGGAGAGAATTAAATATCTACCTAGATTTCTTCCTGAAAATATCCTGTATACATATCCTGATCCAAATTAATTCCATAAGGAAACATGAACCTTGATATAGCTTTATCAAAACTGTTTTTATTATTGTAACCAGTTAAAGAATGGCCAATCTTTTTGATGACCAAGTGCCACATTTGCTATTTTCCATCTCCAAATGCTATAAGGTGTGTAATAATCACTAAAGATTGTGCAAAAATCCCTCCTTGAGGTTCTTTTTCCTAAGATGGTATTAAAAATAATAGCATTATTCTAATAACACACCTGTTTCGTTGCACAGGTTTTTGTAAACTCCCTTTTTTAATGGGCTGAACTGCATTGCTGTAACTGCAGTATCACAACCTTGGACTTCTCTGGATGTGACCAACTCGTATTTAATTCAAACATTTTTAAAAGCAGTTTGTTAACCAAAGTATTATGTCACAGTATGACTTGTTTGATTTTGGCTTCAGCATGAAAAATGAATTTATCCATTATGGCTTAGTTTTGGATGCAAATCAGATACAATATTAACATTAAAAAAACCCTGACTTGTTGAAAATTATAAATTCAGGCATATGATTATCCAAGGGGCAATCATAGCACCCTTGAAATGTACCGATTTGAAATCCCAGCATTCCCAAAAATTACCATTTTGGCTGGGAAATTTCTTAACGAGTCACCTCAGGACTAAAGATCTCTGGACTAAGAAAGGCTTACATATAGTACTGAGAGTCAGATTATGACTACATTCACAGTCTGCATAAACTACTACACAGATTATAGTTTAAGGCAACAGGGACTGTTTCTGAACAGACAAGTTGTGTGGCATGCAACTGTCGTTTTAAATGAAGAAATTACTATAAAAAACAATGTCACATTTCTCCATCATAACTGACAGAAAAAGGAACAAGTTTACATTTTTTGTGGTCAGGTTTAACTTTCTCCCATCAAGAAACTGGTCGAACACTTTCGGAATTGAAAACTGATATACTATGCTATTAACGTGATGTAGAATGTCAAGTTTTGAGAAAGAAATTGTAATTCTTCATGAGCTCTCATCACATGGAACAATTGCCAAAATAAACAATATTCTACAATTTAAAGGTATCAAAGACTGTATGATTTTTATACAAGCATGCTAATTGTTAGCAGTGCTTTTAAAAAAACTGAAATACAATGTAGATTTTAAATTAGGATTGGGTAGAATGTAATCTGTAATTCAAACCTGTGTAACTAGTAATTCACCAAGTCAACAGTTTACCTGAGGGTTCATAAACATGTTGTGCCTACTGCATGAAACTTCAAAAATAAAGAGAGGGCTATCACACATGTTAGTGTATTGATTGTCTGGCTTGCAGTTATATATTTAGTTTTTTGCAGGTCAGCCTCTTCAAACAAAAATAAGATCAGAAAATAAGGGAAGACTGTTCAGTTGAATTTTTTTCAGAAATCTTTAATAGCCAGTACTAAGGCCATTTATTTTAATGAAATAAAATATCTATAAGTATGTTGGTAATCACTGCATTGGAGAGCCACTCTCAAAAGAAAGGAAGTAGCTGATTTAAAGTTTTGTTGCATGTCATTGCTTTGAAATAGAACTAGCCCTCACCACAATATCTTTAAAATAAATGTTTTATCCAAAGTTTTCTTACAGTAGGAAAAATAGAATTATATAAGGTTGTATTATTAAAGTATTCAGTGCCATACACATCATGATTTATACGCTGAAAAGTTGTTTCATCACAAAATCTCAATTATATGTCAAATATGAAACAGTGACATCTAAAAATGTGCAGAACGCAGGCCTCAACTTTGGAAAGTATTGCACCACCAAATGAAAATTTTATTCTAAATGCAAAATCCTTGAACTGTTCATAATATGACATTTCTTCTTGAAATAGAATCTAACGCAAATAAAATAATGTATTTGTTGCCTAATCATTTCAAAGCATATGAAATGAACCAAATACATAATTCCAGATGTCTCTGCAAAATCCAATCTTTAAAAAATACCCCAAATGTGTACAGAATTATGCCATTGCCACTTCTGTACACTAAAAACCTGCAGATAAAATATACTGGAAAAGCAAGAAGTCTTTTTTCCCCTAGATGGAAAGCTATAGGACAGGCCTGATCAAGGAACGGGTGGAGGAAAAAAAAATAGAAGGAAGCCGAAAAGACGTTCCAAACCTGACAAGTCTGAATGTACCGAAACAAAAAACCAAAATATTCTTCAAGGTAAAAACCACATGCTTCCTTTCGGGAGAGTTGATGTGAAAAGGGCAGAGGGTGGAAATCAATACTCACTGCTAACTTTCATGCTGCCAAAGGCTGAAGGCTGCTGCACCGGCTTGCAGCTTTCTGCAAAGGAGGTGGTTCTCGGGCGCCCTGACATGGTTGTGAGCTGTGAGCTTTTCCTCCCTATCGGACCGACTTTCTCCTCCTCTGGTTTCTCTTCCTTTTCTCTGCTCCGTTTCGTCCTCTCAGCGAAGAGAAGAAAAGCAGAGTGTAAAGATCGGGGCCCCCACCCTGAAAGGAGGGCGCCCCCCTTTTTGAGTCTCTCCCAGCCCCTTTTCCGCTTCGCTTTATCGCAAGCAGGCCACCATCCTCTTCATTCCGAGGAGCAGGAGCAGCGGCAGCGCCCGGGCTCGCGGCCGCCTCCGCCCAGCCCTACGATCCAGTCACTCCCCGCCCCTTTCTGATGCGAGAGGCAGGAAAGAGAAGCAGCACCGCTCGGCTTTCCGATGCGACGCCTTTCTTCCTCGCTCGCTCGCTCGCTCGCCCGCCTTCCTTCCTAGCTCGCGAGTCAGTCACGTGAGAAGGCGACGGCCGGGAGAGGTGCTTTTTTTTCTTTTTTCCCCTCCTCGGGGTGGGGGCGCTGGGGAGAGACAGAGAAGGGACGGACTATTTCCCGGCGGAGGAATATGACGCGAGGGATGGCGCGTCCGCTGGCGAAAAGAATCTGACAGACTGGCGGCCAAACCGCCGGGGCCGTGAGGAGAGGCGGCGGGGGCAGGAAGGGCGCGGGGGAGGGGCGGCCTGAGGAGCGGGCTCCTTCCTTCCTGCCTACCTGCCTCGTCACTCCGTCTCTCGCTCGACAACGCGGGGGCCGAGTGCCGCCGGAGTTCTCCTCATAGCGCCCGTGGGGCGGGCAAATCGCGTCCGGAGGGGTGGCTCAGGCGGACGGCGCTACAGTGCAGTTGGAGGACGGCGGGGTGGTCCATGGTGGTGGTGGTGCTNCTCAGGCGGACGGCGCTGCAGTGCAGTTGGAGGACGGCGGGGTGGTCCATGGTGGTGGTGGTGCTGCTGCTGCTGCTGCTGAAAGCGGCAGATCCTCCCGACTCAGCCGGCTGCGACGTTGCTGGCGGTGGGTCTCGCTTGGCCCCGCCTCCGCCACCCCTTCGCTCGGGTTCCTTTGTCCGCTAAGCGCTCACGGGGCCGTTGCGGCTTCTTTTCTCTCGGTTGCTGTTGATACGGCCGCAAGGTTCTAACTCCTTGCTCCGCTTACGCGCCCCTACGGACTAGTCTTCGGGAATACGGAACCGACCGCCCCATTTCTCCGGATTCGGAAAGAGCCGCTGCGCTCTCGTCGATGTTACGCACGCGTTCCCCTCAAAGCCGAGTTACGCAGCCTTGCTAAAGCGTCTTCCGTGGATGCCGAGCCGAACACCCGAACGGTCTCCGAGTCGAAGAGCCTGGGATGAAAATCCAATCAGGAGAAAGTGAACGCGCAGAGCCCTCCCTTCTAGCACTACATCGGGACCAATCGCCTCTGGTGGAAAAGAAGCATCCGCGCGATATAAGCAGCCAATGACAGAAGAGCTACGAAAATAATCGGGCCGCGCATTCTTTCCTTTCTGGGATCCAATGACGAACCTCGGGGCCTGAATTGTCGCCGCCGCAGAACCAATGGGGCTCGGGGATACTTCCCACGGCGTTTGGGCGAATCCGGAGAAGAGGCTGATGCGAGTGGGCGGGGCTTCGACGGGAATTTCTCTGGCGTTCCGAGGGTGTTGGCGTATCGTCTGGTGGGCGCCGCAGGCGCGACGGAGCTCTTCCGTGGCCCCGGAAGCACGTCTGTAACTCGGGTTTTCTCCTGGTGCCCTCCGTCGCCTGCTCCGGTGGGGAGGTTGGCTGAGGCAAATGGGCCGGTACCGCTTAGAGTGCGCGTTAAAGCGCAGCCGTCGCCCTGCGCGCTGACAACCGAGTTAGTCTTCGTCATGCCGCGGTTTGAGGGGAGAAGGGAAGTTCCACCAGGACTCAAGGTGGGTCTGCTTAGCGACAGAGTTTGCTCTCCACGATGACTTGCCCGATGCTGCCGAAGAAGGAATGTGGACACCAGCTCTCTCCTATAGTTTACCTCTGCACTTACCTTCCCTCGAGGGAACGATGCCTCTAAACGTGAACCTTAAAAATCACAAGTATCGATGCGTTGACTCTTTGAGAAGACTGTCCCAAATAGCTGCACTGTCCAGAGATTCTGGACATTGCCCAGAAACTTCGCATACCAGGTCAGCATTGGTTTGCCAAGAACAAGTCTTGCCAAGCTAACCTTATCTCACTTTTGATCCAGGGCATGACATCTGACAATACCTCAGAAGCTTAGATTAGTCAAATACATAATTATGGCTTTGATATAGTGGATACTGCTGTTGGCTGAAGACTCTTGAAACGCATTCCTTAGTTAATCAAACTGAAAGAAGATAGGGAGTGGTGTGTTGTAGCTTTCTCCTCCATTCACATTTTTATTAATGAGGTGAAAGAATAGCTGTGAAATACATAACACAAAATTGAATGGGATAAAGCTTGGAATTGCGGTTGACGAGGATTTGTATCAGTCAAAAGTATAATATTACTGCAAATGAACTGTAATTTTATACTGCATTAATACAAATATAATTGGCAAATCACTGGGAGTTACTCTGTCTTTTGGGTTGATCATGTCATGCCTTACAGAAATCTTTCTACTATTCAGCATAGTAGTACAACTTTACAGAATGGCAACAGAGTTGATCAAACAATTGGAAACTAAGCTCTCTGAGAAAGGCACCAGGCTAAAAACATGGAGATAGTTGCAGTTCCATCTTAGGCAAGAAAGTTGGCTGGTGACTTTGAACTAGTCACTCTTTCTCAGCCCAGTTCACCTTTTATAGAACAGAGCTGGAAGGGACCTTGGAGGTCTTCTAGTTTAGCTCTCTGCTTAAGCAAGAACCTATGTTACAGATGAAACTCGAAAAATTAGAATATCGTGCAAAAGTTCATTTATTTTAGTCATGCAACTTAAAAGGTGAAACTAATATATAAGATACTCATTACATGCAAAGCAAGATAGTTCAAGCTGTGATTTGTCATAATTGAGATGACTGAGTCTATCTCATATATGATGTTCACCTTTTAAGTTGCATTATTGAAATAAATGAACTTTTGCACGATACTCTTAATTTTTTGAGTTTCACCTGTATTTCAGATAAATGACTGTCTAGTATCTTAAAAAACCCCAGTGATGGAGCACCCACAATTTCTGAAGGCAAGCTCGTTCATTGTCCTCACTGTTAGGAAATTTCTCCTTAATTCCAGGTTGCTTCTCTCTTTGGGTAGTTTCCACCCACTATTTCTCGTTTCCTGTTCTCTGGTGCTAACACTAATTCTAACAAATTAGAATAATTTGACCCCCTCTTCTTTGTGGCAGACTCTCAAATACTGAAATACTGCTATCATGTCCCCCCAATTCTTTTTTTCTTTCGACTAGCCAGACCCCAAATCTGTAGCCATTCTTCATATCTTTTAGTCTCCAGGCCTTTGATCATCTTAGTTCAAGGGTGTCAAACTCAAGGCCTGCAGGCAGGATCCGGCATGCAGGGTGCTTAGATCTGGCCCATGGGGCTGCCCTGGAAACAGTGAAGGACAGGCCCATGGTGCCTCTGCTAGCTTACTCCTCTCCATATGGATGTAGTACCATTAAGGAGTACTCATTAAGTTTATCAGCCATCTACAAATCCATCTGATGGTGATCTTGTCTATTCCACATTTTTCTAGCTTACCAAAAGTAGGTTGTTGTCTACTTTGTCAAATGCCTTGCTGAAATCTAAGTATACTATGTCCACAGCATTTCGCTGATCTAATTTTGTCACTTCATCAAAGAATAAAATAAGATTGGTTTTGCATGATCAGTTTTAATAAGCCCATGCTGGCTGCTAGTTATAACTTTATTTGCTTCTAGTTATTTGTAGATCTGTTTCTTGATTATCTTTTCCAGAATCTCCCCAGGTATTGATGTTAGACTGATTGGTCTGTAGTTTCCTGGGACTGTTTTTTCCTTTCTTGAAGATGGGAACCACATCAGCCCTTTTCCAATCCTCAAGTACTTCCCCGGTGCTCCAGGGTTTTTAAAAGATATAGTGCAATGGTTCTGATGGCATCTGCCAGCTCCTTCAGAACTCTGGGATATAATCTGCCAGGTCCTGAAGATTTATGTTCAAGATTAGATAGGTGTTCTCTTACCATTTTCTTATCTTAATTTTTATTTCTAGTTTGTTTTTTACAGTAATTTTTTGGTACATTGAGCTATAATTTATTTTTGTGTGAAGACATGATTCTCTCCCTGTCCACCAATGCTCACCAAAAGAGCTGAACACCACTGTTCATATTATAGCACTGAACTCATCTCCTCCTCAGGTGCACAAGAAAGTGCATATCTAGACTATGGAATTCTGTCTTTGTGCTTTGTTCATTTGTGGGGCAGTATGTATGTGTATGTTATTTCTTTTTGCGTGAAGACTGATGCAAAGAATGAGTTAAGCAGCTCTGCTTTCTCCCTACTACCTGTTACTTCCTTGCATCTTCTCTCTTTGATGGACCTACTGTTTCCTTGTTTTTTTTCTTGTTATTAATATTTAACTTTATTATCTTTGACTTTTGTTGCAAGTCTTTTTCATTCTGAGCCTTTGCTTTCCTGATTTCATCTTTCAGTGTTAACCTTCCAGGCATGTTGATGTGGGGAAAATAGGAGGAGGAAGAAGTATTAAGTATGTTTGTCACTTTGAATTACTTATAAAAATAATAAATGCAGGATAATTTTTTTAAAATGCATATTTGGGTAGTCCTTGTTTAGTGACTACCTCATTTAGTGACCATTCACAGTTATGATGGTGATGAAAAAATAACTGCAACCAGTCTTTACAATTCCAATTTGCAGGTCTGTAAAGCAAAGACAAACCAAAGTAAGTCATAAGTACAGCTGTAGTTTCGCTTAGCAACCACTTTGCTTAATAACTAAGTCACAATCCTAATTGTCACTAAATGAGGATTACCTGTATTTAAAGGGGATCACCAAACCACAGATTAAGGCCTCAACACCTACCACCTTCCTATAGAAATGACAAAATATTTCATAATCTTCCAAGAAATTTATGAGAATGGGTATGTTAATTAAAACACTGTTCTACAACCTGATCCAAACACCTAAGAACAGGATTATTACATTGGAATGAAAGGATAATACAAGGGGCAGTTTAACCAGATGTGAAAATGAAAAAATTTAAATGGATAAACTTAATAGATTGGAGAGTATTATCTTGTAATCATCAGCACTAGTGCCCCTGGCAAACTAGAAGGTAAATTCTCCCTTATATTTACCAATTAATGTCTTGTAAAATGAGATCAAATTTGATTGGGTTAACCTTTATCTCCTACAATTCTCTCATTTTTAAGCTTGAGTTTATATATGAAATGATCTGTTAGAATCATATAGTTTGGATTCTTCAGCCATTGTTCCATTAAGTGATCCTCAAATAAATCCTGATTGTTGGTTTCAGAGAAGGTATGAAGGAAAATAAGACTGAACTAAAACCATTGTTTCATTTTCAAATTAACAACAATGCTGAAGCAATTGCACAAAAAGAACATGACATAATTTAACAGAGATTAATACTTCCATAAGCATGTTTTCCCCTCAGGCTAGGAATAATGAAAATGATGTATGGTTCTCTGTAAAGTCTCTCATCCCCAAATAGGTTGTAAAGAGATGTGGACATTTCTGGCATGATAAGATCTGGCTTCAATTTTCAGAGGGCTAGGATAACAAAATTGCTTCCCATCTGGCCATGACCCTTGTGGTGCATCACTCTACTGAAAATAAGTTGAAATAGCCATGTGGCATACCGGTCCACTGTTGGAAGGTCAAGTTGGTGGAATCATTGTGGAAATCACTTCATGCTTGAGCATCTCTTCAAAACAACTGTGTATTAGCCACAGGCTATAGTTATTCAGACAGGCAGAAACAAAGACAGTCAAATTTGGGCACTAAAAGGATTGCTTCAAATATTCCTGCCTCTGCTCCCACAGACCATGTTGAATTTCTCAATCCCATATCACTGATAATTTTCAGGTAGAAGGTAGAAAAGAATGCACGAGTGCCATGGCTCATAAATCACATGTAGCTTGAAATGTCAGGTAATTACATCTGGAAGGATTAGCCATGTTTAGGCAAGGGCTTAGTATGTCTCAATTGCTGCTGGAACTACATCTCGTTACAACCCATACTCATATGCCTCAGGCTACATTTTTCTTTTGGTTCCTTAATCATTTTCTTCATCTTATCTGTATTACTGCCTTGTCCTTGGAACCCTGATTGAAATGGTCTATTGTTCTGGAATTTTTCATCCTTCCCATCATCTTTAGGTGATGCAGTGGTTAAAATGCAGTATTGCAGGCTAATTCTGCTGACTGCCAGGAGTTTGATTCTGACTGGTTCAAGATTTGACTCAGCCTTCCATCCTTCCGAGATTGGTAAAATGAGGACTGAGCTTTTTGGGCAATATGCTGATGTTTGTAAACCACTGAGGGAGGGTTGTAAAGCATTTTGAAGTGGTATATATATAAGTGCTATTGTTATTTATTAACAATGCTTGACAATCTTTTGAAACCAATTCACTAGTAGCAAATCTGCTTTAATTCAGACTGAATTGGGAAAGTCTTGCCTTACAAATACTGTTGTGGCTGATTGTTTAATTCATGATTTACTTGAATCTGACAAGCAAGGACAGACATTAGAAGTCCTGCAAGATTAGTTATACTATGGAAGACAGGAAGATACAGTGCAAGTTTGGTTGTTGGCAATTTGCTGCTACAGGGAAACAAAAGAAATGTATTGGACCAATTAGCTTGTGATGCACATTGTCTGCCTGGAATTTCAAAACTCTGAAGACCTTGGTATCTTTTTCACCCATTTTTCCAGTCCAAGGAAAAAAGAAAAGGAATTCTGCAAATGCAGACTATGTAAACAGACTTGATTGCTTAGACCATGCTGTGACTTAGATGATACACTGTGTGAAAGAGAATAAATCAAATGAGAACATGTGAATGGAAATGATGGAAGCTCTGAGGGTATCAGTTCAACCAACAGGACACATGTTATGGAAAACATTAAGTAATACTTTTAGACAAAGAAAAGGCTTCTGCATTGCCCCAGTGGACAATAGATTTATAAGTACAGAATATGGTGCATGCAAACTTGAAAGGTAACAAGTAATTAAACCTTCCATGCACAGATCTCATCTTGAAGGAAATTAATAATTTCTATTAGGTAAAGTGGTTAAGTGAATTTCACCTGATTTTTAAACCTTTTGGTGGTGGTATTGATTCTGTAAAAGCTTTGAAAGGGTCTTCTCTGTTCACATGACTGGAAGATTTCCCATTTAGAAAATCTTCCACTAGTTCATAGCCAAGCATTTTGTATTTCTGAGATGCAACAACTTCCTTTAAACAAAAGAAATTTTAGATCAAATGGATAGTTTATTAAGCACAAAAATAAACAACATACAATTATGAAGAAAAAAAACTAAAAAAATAGTTAAGGTGCTGATCTAGAAACCAGAAGACAAAGATCTAATCCCACCTTAATATGAAAAGCCAGCTGGTGACTGCATCAATCACTCTTCCTCAACCCAACATACCTCACAAGATTGTTGTGAGGAAAATAGAATGTTTGCTGCCTTGAATTATGAAATAAAAACATGAAACATAAAAAAATTCTAATATACCAATCCATGTTCCTTCAGCTTGGCAGGAACTCCAAAGAAACAGCAGAGGATGGACCCCTTGAGCTAGCACAGGGATGTCAAACTCACGTCATCGTCACATGACGTATCGGGACTTTTTTCCCCTTTGCTAAATCGGGCACGGGCATGGCCAGCGCATGACACATCTGACCCATGGGCTCTGGAGTTTGACAGACCTGAGCTGGCAGATGCATAATACTTTTCTTCCTGTGTCATTAGGCCTGGGCCAAGTATTCAGCATCTGGGGGCTTTTTACATCATTGGTTATCATTCAGAGAGTTGACCCATTGCCAAGGATACAGGATTCCTAGCAGAACATGTGATTATGTATCCCAATTTACTTATGAACCCACATAACTAATTTTCTACCAAATACATATGTAGATTCATCATTATTTTCCCTCTGTTATGCAGATGTCAGATTAGAGTACTATTACTATCATCAATTGTTCTGAGTAGCAACAAGCTAAAGGATAAGAGAATTTATAATTCAGCAATACAATTTGGAAAGCTTACTAAATAAAAATAATTACATACAAATGGTCTCAGCTGTCTGAGTAATCCTTTCAACACGGATACATGTTACATGTTATTCATGCAGAGAAAAAAGGGACCACATCACTATTTCCATGTCAATCTTCTATGGTGCTAAACATAGACTTCAGCCTGTAATTATATTTTATATAGCCATATCACACTGATGACTCATTCCCAGCTTACAAGACATTACTATTCCAAGATAATTTTCACAATCAAACTAAATATTCCTTACCTGTCCTCAGATTTTTGTTTCCTGAGGAACACTACTTGCATATGTTAAATTTCATTTTGTTGCCTTCAATATATTTCTCAAATCTGGTAATTTTGAATTGTATTTCAGTCTTCTGTGATATTAATTCTCCCTTTCAATTTTATATCTGCAACTTTAATAATAATTCTTATTATTATAATCCCCTTCACCCAAATCTTCAATCAAAAGATTGAAAAGTAGATCCAGAAACGTTCCTTATGGGCCGCTCACTTGATACCTGTCTCTTAACTAGTCAGGAAAGACTTCTTGATAAATCATGCTGGTTTCTGGTAATTAACACCTTGATAATAATTTGAGTTTGCTCACAAATGTGTTTCTTTTCTTTTGCACAGGCATTAGAAAAAATAAATGAATGAGTACATAGATGGATACTGAACTTTTTAAATGAGGTCTGGCAAATCAGAATTGAAATTGGTTAATACCAATTATTCTACAGAAAATATGTTACCTGGGCTTCTATGTGACTAATTTTTATAGGTTCGAACAACTTACAGGAGAAGCCATGCTTTTGAGGAAACTCTCATTTACTACTGAAAAACAGAAATGTATAGTAAATTCACATTTTATTTTTATACATAAGTGGGTTCCAAATCTTCATTGAAATTCACAATTTGTTTAGTTTTGCTGTAAAGTTTTGCATAATCTAACATACTATATTCAGGATCTGTGTCAATCATGCAACTGTCACTAGAAGAAGAGAGACTGCAATGGCAAACTTCACAAGCCTGTGTTTGATGACAATAGGTTCCCTCCCCAGAAGAACAGCTGCCAGAATCTAAGAAAAAATGCTGGGAGGAAGGCAGGCTTGGAATAGCTCTTGTCAGAAAATCTTTATGCTGATAATGAAACTTCAAGCCATAGCCTTGATTGTACAAAGATTTAAACCCACAGTCAGGCTTAATTTGCAGTGAGTTCTTAAGCACCAATGATGGCAAAGGTGGAGGCTGATGCAAACAATCTCCATCCTTAGTGCTTCTTGGTGCTGACCTAGGATATTCTATTAATCTGCTCATTCTTTCCATTCTGCTGGCTGATTTATTCATACCGCACTGAATACTGGAGGCCATGGAACCAGAAAAGTTGAAAGGGATTTTCTTCGGTTGCAACATCATTCTCCTTTCATAATTGTATTTGGGTCCCCTGGAAGTTGGTTGCATTATGGCAGTGTGATTCACACTAAGATCCTGCAAGATTTCTTGAAATTTTTTAATGCTCGCAGAACTTACTTCAGAGCTTTGTTTTTGCTTCAGTGCTGAAAAATGTGGTTGCCTTGCTCCTTTGCACGGTGTGCTGAAACTGGGTTCATGTATCCTCTTTCTAGTATGTACAGTGCTGGATTGGGAAAACCATTGCTCTTCATCATACTTAGCACCTGAATTCTGCTTATTCACTAGTTTGCACTTAGCAGTAATGTCTAGTGATATGTTGTCTTGATCTGTATGTTCTAGGTCATCAATAGATCTTTTTTTACAAAGTAATCCTGCTACATATTGTGAATTTGAGAGCTTAGAATTCTGCCGTGGTTTCAGCTCCTGGCTAAGTGAAAAGGGTAGATTTTCAGTTGCCATTGAAGAAAAATTAGCTGTAGAATGAGAAGGCAAAAAATGGGAGGTTGAAAGAAATGGAGAACCAGCAACACTGTGATTATCCTCTGTAGCCACCAGTCTCATCAACTTCTCCTTAACACTGTTCATTTGTTCTTGAAGATTTGCAATTGCTGTATCTTTCTGTTTTAAACAAACTATGATAAACATTTGGATTTAAATGCACCAAAACACAATTATACTTCACATAAAATGAATGTTTGAAAAAATTAAGATAGGCCTGCTATGCAAAAAATGAACCAGAATAAATAATAAATGTTATACTTCAACAAAAATTACCATGTTGGCTAATAATGATACACATAATAAATGTGCATAACAAGAAACAGGAGGAGAAAAACAGAATTTTGCTTATCAATTTTATATTAAAGGCCTTTGACAAACATAAAGCACTAATATTGTGAGCACTATTTGGTTAACTATAAACAAGGTACAAGATACAGTAGTACCTTGGTACTCAGTTGGTTCCGGGAGGTAGGATGAATACTAAAAGTGATGAGTACCAAACATTTTTTTCCCATGTAGTGAGTCACAAGGCAGCTGATATCAACAAGTTTTAGCTTATGTGTTGAATACCAAACAGTATTAGGACAACATTTTTATGTCAAAATGCATTGATTTGCATTTTGCATTCATCAAACAGATTTGATGAATTTCAAAGCAGTTGAGTACCAAGGTACCACTGTACTTTCTAATTTTGCCTTTTAACATCAGTCTTCAGATATTTGGAATATACTGGAAAAATGTATTCCTTTCATCTGAACCTAATCTGAAATGCCACAAAATAGACTCTATTATTTCAGTGGCAAATCAAATGCTGAAATCACCACTTAGTATGTGGGGCTATGATTCCTCTTTATGAATTGCTTCATTTATTTCATAAGCCACCTAGATTTGCTTGATTAAAGTGACATAAGCATTGATTATGTATACAAAGACTTATCTACTCAATTGTCTCAAAAGTGCTTTTTCAAAAGGAACTGGACTTTGTTTTTCCTTGTAAATGTTTCACTTTTCATCCAGGAGGCTCCTTCAGTTCAGAATTGGAACTGAAGAAGCTTCTGGGATGAGAAGCGAAACATCTTCAAGGAAAGCACTTTTGGGACAACCGTGACCTGGATGACTCAGAATCTCCATAGATAATACTCTTACAGTATTTTAATAAACATTTAAAAAAAACACAAGATAGGAACATCACAAAGCTCACACGTAAGATTAGGTTGTATGGCTTTGGGGATTTTTCCCCACTAAAAATTACTCAAGTGTTCTTCTGACATGTTGCAACCAAACGAAGCCAAAGCATACTCTAAGAATGGTTCTACTTCCTCAGGAGAATTGTTTAACCTAGGGCTCTATTCTTGGAAATGGTGCTGTAAAAAGTTCCTTTGTTCCAAGGATTTTATATCTTGTTTGCTAAGTGGAGATAGTTGGTAAAAAAAATTCAGTGGATTGCCATGTCTGCCAGAGAAGTGGTTGTATTTAAACCGTTTCCATCATGGGAGTAAAAATCTGTGACAGTAGAGTATTTGCTGAATTCCTCACATACTACTTGAATGATAATGAACTATTTTTTCAGTATGCATTGAAAAATCCTATAAAAGTCTAACTTCTCAAATTATCCTTCACTAAATATTGGGAAACATGAATATAGCCCATCTCCATGCAGAGATAAGTGTGTGCAGCAGCTGCCTTCTTGCATAATTTCTTATTCAACAATTTGTATCTATATCCTCTTTGAGGTATGCATATTCTTTAATTATTTATGACATTCCAAACGTCTAAATAGCAAAGAGTTTTTAAATAATATAGATTCCTAGTCACCTGTACTTTTTTCTTACCATTCTAAAGTGTCTGGCAGGGACAAAAACACATCATGGACTATAATAGTTTTCCCTCCAAGTCTGCAATATTTACCACTCCCATTACTTGCCCCGGCTCCTGCCGACCTAATAGTTCTAAACCATGCAAATGCAAGTAGATAAATAGGTATCACTTCAATGAGAAGGTTCCTGAGCCTTTGGTATAGAAATGGTCTTCTGACAACATTGGCTTCCTCAGCCAAGAAACAGATGATCACTGCGCCCTAGAATCGGACATGACTGACAGGGAAACCTTTACCTTTTAAATCAGTAGTTTAATCCTTTTTCTTGTTTTTATCCCATTTTATTTTATATTCAGATCTGAAGCTCAGTTTTTATTCTATGAGATACTTTAACTATGTTCACATAGCATGTGAGAATGGTTGCATGGTGATGAGATGCTGTATTTTCATTGTTTTCACTAATTTACTAATTATGTAAATATTTCCCACCTCTGCAAGCTGCTGCATCATGGTGTTTTTTTCCCCAAGCAGCTGGTATATCTCTTCATCACTATACATTGTAGAGTGGAAATTCTTGTTGGAACCTGTAAAATATTTAGCCATGTTGCTGGTATCAACTTCTTGTTTTTCAAAAGTCTTCCACTGTGTCATCTGTTGAACATTACAATAGAATTAGAGCTCAACCGAATCAGAAGTAATCAAGCTAGAAAGAGTACAGTAGGCAAAAAGTGAAAGCTATTGAAGAAATGGGGTAGGAAGGGCATGTCTTGAAACTGCTGAATTGTTTTGTTGTCATAGGTAAATCTCATTTCCTTGTAAACATGCACACTTTTCATTTGGAAAGCAAGGTTCATTTCCTTTGTCTCCCTCTTTCCCTCCCTCTTTCTCTCTCTCTCTCTCTCTCTCTCTCTCTCTCTCTCACACAACAGCACACACACACAACAACACTATTACATTTTCTGGGACAAAAAATATTTTACTTGCAGGCCTTTTCAACCATTTAAGAAAGAAGGCAACAAGCAACTGGGCAGCTTGTGTTCCTGTATGGAACTTGGAGGTTCCAAGTTCCCCCTTCTGGATTGGCCAAAAAGGCCAACTCAGCGGATTGGTTATTTAAAGAGAGAACCAATCGGGAAGCTCACCCAAATGACGCGGAGAACAGTCGAAAAACAGTGTCATGGCCACAAGCTGCAGGCAAGCCGCTATAAATAAGGGCGTGCTGCGGCTTGGGCTTGTTCCGTATGTCTATGCTTGTGAGTTAAATAAAATAGTCGTTGTTTGGAACCCGATCTCACGGTGCTTCCTTTCTGGACGGAACAACGGCGAACGGGATGGATTATCATAGAAG
Source organism: Laticauda laticaudata (assembly GCA_004320025.1). Classification (NCBI taxonomy): domain Eukaryota; kingdom Metazoa; phylum Chordata; class Lepidosauria; order Squamata; family Elapidae; genus Laticauda; species Laticauda laticaudata. The sequence goes on along the minus strand of BHFT01028196.1, from coordinate 11,981 downwards.
GGTAGAGACTGAAGCATGAGGCAATCTGAACCGAGCGAGAGAGAATGGCGGTAGAACAAACCGCCAGCGCCCACATTCAATCCTGATGAGAGATTGAGGGACTCTATAGTCGATACGCTTTCTTATGTTTTTAGAAAAGCAACGAGAATGGAAGAAATCTCGGACCAAAGAAAAAGCTGATCTTCTTTACCACACTGTGGGTCGCCATTTTTAAAATGGCCGAAGAGCGGCCTGGCGAAACCCAGAGATGTCCAACAGATGACCTTGGTACCGACCTGAACAGAATGCTCCGAAGCACACTAACGTCACCAGTGGTTCTCGGACTTAATAAAAGGCGACGAATTCTATTAAGAAGGGACAAGGGAAGGTGGACAAACCAGAGAGGTTTGTAAGCATGCCTTGAGACACCATTCAGAGGAGCCGGTGCATGTTCAGAACATGAACAAAGGCCATTGAGGGACCGTGTGGTCTACTCGGTCTGAGGACGACTATATACCGCTGGTCAGACAAAATCGCTGACCAGGCCAAAGACGATAACCGTAGGCAAGGCCATTAAGACGAAACCACCGCCGAAGAGCAAAGAAGTCAGCAGCACCAGCATTCAGTGAATGACAACTTCCAGAACCTGCCAAGCCAAAGCCAAAGAAAAGAAGGCAGAGGAAGGAAGAAACAGCCCACAGCGCAGCGGCCACATACGAAGATATTGAATCCAGAAGGATAACCAAGGACGAATAGAAAGAACCTCACAGACTCCACTTCCAGATAAGAAAATAGCGCGAAAAGAGGAGAAATCGGCAGGAGTTCAATGTGGGTTGCTGGAGGCAAACCATCCACGACTGAATGCAGGTTCCTCAACAAATATGCAGGGCTTGTAATAAAAGGGTCTGCTGCACAAAGAAAGAGCTATAGTCCAAAAGACGCGAGCAGCACCCCCCCCCAGACATGAAGAAAGACAAGCCGGAGCAGATGGGAACCGTAGCAGAAGAACCCGGTGACGAGGGAAGAAAACGGCATCAGACCAGTCACAATCGGCAATGCCAGGGCAGAGAAATGGGCAAGAAGTTCGGATAGAGGTAAGACATCGAAGGGAGGCCCTCGTGAGATGGAAGTCGACTCAGGGTCGTTCTTATCACGATGGATATCTGGAATATCATTCGGCGACCTGATACCGAAATTGTAAACAGAGAGAACTACAGAACACAAGAACTGGTTTAAAAAGACTCACGCGAAAAACGAATTCCTGTAGTAGGGCCTTGGACCATTTTCTTCAATCAATATTTAAGCAACCATGCCAAAATCTTGCACGCGACCATCGTCGACCGAGATCACCCTAGTCTGCTAGGGATCAGAATGGTTTGCGCCCATGGGATTGGGATGACCGGGATCAACCGCATCGCCAACACAAAACTGGAGAGGAGAGCCTGCCTAACAAGAATATCAGAATGTTTCAACGTGACTCTAAGCCGAAGTTACAAGGGGACCTGAAATTTCATTTAGCCTAGACCCGAAAATATAGCCGCCATCCGTTTAAGAGGCCAGATGGTCCCGTTCACGTTAAAACACCAAAAATTGAGCGAAACAATACTGAACAAATTGAGATAAGCTCAAGGGGTTTTTAGAAGCCACGACCCATGCCAAGGTGGGAAAAACACCTATCGTCAATCTGTGTGAAGCCAGATTGGGTCAAGTTGTTGCATCTGCAGAGACTATAAGGCACCCTAAACCAATGCACTCCAACAAACGCTACCCAGTCCGGTTAGTGCACGCATTATACTGCACTCTCTAGGGGGAGGAAATTTTTTTGCGAAGCGTTGATCTCGCACAAGGTGTGTATCAACACTACCTATTGATCGCAATTATCGCAAGAGGCACACAGACCTATTGTAACACATAGAGGGCATTCAAGTGGTACACCGGTCTCCAAATTCGGCGGATTAGCGTTGCCCCAAGGGTGTTCCCAAAGCCTCAATGGCATGCCTGCTAAACGAAATCAAAAGTGTTCGTCCCTTTACTTTGACGGACTGTATTAGTTCAGCAAAAAACCACACCAGCTAGAGACCAGAATTAAGAGAAGTCTTAACAAGATTTAGAAAGCAGGCCTCAAAGTAAAGAGAAGAAATGTGATTAGCCACCAACGCAGGTCGAGTTTTGGGGCTATGTAATGCAATGAACAAGGGCAGTCTTACCCCACCGAAAAAAAAGTGAAAGGCATCAAAGACGCTCCTAGACCCCGAAACAAACCCCCCTCGACCTTCAACGTCCTAGCCTCAATACTTTTTACAGACGTGTTCCTGCCCCATAAGCAACAATGAGCAGAACCCTACACGACTGCTAGATAAAAAAACCACGTGTGGATCATGGGGTCACTGGAACAGAAAGCTTTCCAGGGTATCAAAGATCTATTAACGCGTCGCAACACCACATTCTCATCAGATATATGCAATACCCATCCCTTGCGTCACCTGTGATGCATCACCTTTTGGGGTCGGCCGCATCCTGAGCCACGAAGCTACCGACGAGGAGCAGAGAGCACCTGGTTGGGCCTTTTACTCCAAGACGGTCTCCAAGTCGGCAACGCAATTACAGCCAATCCGATGAGAGAGGCCCTTGCAGATCATCGCCGGAGTCAAAATGTTCGATGAGTACCTTTACCGTAGATACTGTTTCTTCAATAACAGAACCGTCAGCAACCGCTTTCGCGGAATGATCGCTGCGGCCAGCACAAGCCAACCCCGAACATTGCTGTCACTTGCGAATCGCATGCGAGTGGGTCTGAAGTTCCGCTGCTACTCTAGCACGCTTGATTCAGTCGACCCGCAAAGCATCACACAACCGCGCGAGCCCTGAGCCGTCTCCTGCTGCCTCAAGGAACGACGACCTGCTCCAACTACCTCACTACTTCAGCTTGAGACCTGCCGGCCGCTATCCAGTACTGCGGCGGACGTGAGAGGCCACAAGCCAAAGGACCTTTGGATAGACGCACAATATTAAATTTGGGCTGAGGTAAAGCTGGCTGGAGGAGAAACAAAACTGAGACGTTTAAACCAATTTTGTACCCAGACAGACGGACGAACTGTGCCATAGGAAGGGGTGCATTTTATGGGGGAGAACGCGGGGGTGGTGTTCCAAACAGTCTCTCAGGAAGACATTCTGAGCATCGTTGACAAGGAGGCAAGCCCAGACATAGTCACAATGAAAGCCCTCGCAGGGATTACATCTGGGTGGCCAGGCTGTGGGACAAGACATTGATGCTGTGTTGCAACAGCGCATGGACTGTCAAAAATCAGTCCTAACCCCTCCCACAGCACCAGAAGAGACTGGGGAAAGCTCCCGGGGTCCATGGTCCGAGTAACATATTGACTTTGTGCTGGGCCGACGAAGGAAACGACGATTTTAATTAGTTGTGGATTGACATACCAAACTGGTTGGAAGTCCTCATTGGCTTTCCACAGACCACACGTGAAGCTGTCAATGAAACAACTAGAACAAAAACTATTTGGACACATGGGACTACGCTGATGTACTGGTTTGGATAATGGCCCCATTTACAGACAATTACAGATTGAAACAGTTCTGCTACCCAGGGTATCGACATGCCTTAACTGCCCACCAGCCCATTCGGGCTGCGAGACGGAGGGGCTGAGCATGGTGGCCGGTACTAAGAAAGGCTAGAAAGATGGAAAGGGGAGTACTAGATAACTAGCCATCATAAACCGGCAGCATTATACCCTAGCAGCACAGGCGAACAAAAGCCCAGCAGAAACTACCTATGGGTTAGGAACTACGTTCCTACTGCTACTAGATTGCACGCGCCACTTACATGCTGGGACAAAGCCCCCCGATTCCCCAGCAAATGCCTGTATGTTGAAATCGGCACTTAGCGTAATGCCGAAACCGTTCCAGGACACCTTGTGTCTTCCCAGCCATAATGCCAAGATTTCAACGGCCGCAGTCTTACTGACTACTCTTAAGACGATGGTAGGGATGATAGCAGCACATAGAACAGCTTCGTTCCCGGCAATCTCGAATAAAAAAGACACCATAGAAACAAAAGATAAATAATCGACCAAAGCAACCAAGGAGGGGGGAAATACCATAGAATAAAAAAGGGAGATGACGAACCTCCCGTAACAAGACAAAAACATTACAAAAAGGCAATTAACCTAAACAAAAAGAGCACTCACGGTTAGATGAACCCCAAATGAGAAGTCTAGGAAGCAAAGGAGAGCGAAGGCGAGGCCTTCCTGGAAAGGAAGGCACCAGGCCAGCTCGAACAACCTGGTCAAAACCAGGAGGGAGTGGCGGAGCCAATTCTCAACCGGCCGAGAGAACTCACGGGCGGGAGCGGCAAGGCTGACTCACCCTTCCAGGAGGTTCCATGGAGAAGGACCAGAGAAACAGCAATCCCATCCAATCTGCTCGAAGACCATGCCGAAACTGAGCTGCACATGTCAACCAGGACTCAAAAAAGCCCCACCTACCTACGTGACTACGTAACGCACGTTGGACTGAACTAAGGGGGGAGGGGTGTTCTGTATGGAACTTGGTCAGTTCCAAGTTCCCCTTCTGATTGGCCGAAAAGGCCACTCGCAGATTGGTTATTTAAGAACCAATCCGGGAAGTCCGCCAAACGGTGGGAACAGTCAAAATAGTGTCATTGGCCACAAGCCGCAGGCAAGCCGCTATAAAAAGGGCTGCTGCGGCTTGGGCTGTTGTTCCGTATTCTTTTGCCTTGCGAGTTAAATAAAATAGTTGTTGTTTGGAACCCGGTCTCACACGCTTCTTTCCGGACGGAACAGCTTTATCACTTGGCAGCTATAGCATCAAAATGTTTCACAGAGTACAAAATGTTTGAACCACTTATACGAAATAAACGCTTACAAATACTTGAGAATTCACCCATATTAAACAATCTCCTATCTCCCAAATTTTATTGCATTTTACAGACAACAGGAGCCAAATATGTAAGATATATTCAGATAAATAGGCCACACTAAAATATATGAATGTCTACATTGAAATCAACTGAGGAGAGCCCATTGTTTCCATGAGGTTATCTGACAGTGACTTGAAACTGAACCTTCTTGCTGCCAAAGCTCAATGCAATTTAGTTGCTCTTAAGCAAGTAATGTCACATTTTATAAAGGACAACAAGTAGCATTCAAGGAATTCTGATGTTATAAGGAGGCACAGACTGCTGTGCTGTATAATAATGGCTGATGAATTTCATAGGAGAGATTTCAGGTTTTAAACTATTTTTTTATTGTTAGCAAAACTACATTTTTGCCATTGGCTGACCTGAACTTTGCTTTTGCAAAATTGGTTCAACCTTATTTCCTTTATAGTGTGGAAGCTGTGATGCCCGAACAGAAGAAGAATACTGTCTCATGAATCCACAGTCAGATTCAATTGGCATATTTCTGTGCTTTGTCTATCTTACAGGCAAGGGCAGTTGCTCACAAAAGGGAAAGTGTGAGTTTATGTGCTCATTTAAATTGTATTTGCATTTCTTTTTCAGACTAAAAGAGATACTTCACTTTTGGAGAAATTATACTTCAAAAATGGTAAAATTATACAAAGGAACAAGAACTAGATTTAACCTAATTAATGCATTTCCCTAGATTTCAATTTTTAAATACATTTTAATGAAATTCTAACATTAAAATTAAAAAGTGTGAGGATTTTTTTATTATTATTCTTGTTATCATTCTCCAGTTCTACAACTATGTAGTGCTAAAGCTGGATATGTGGGATGGCACCCAACTATATAAGTCATTGAATCATTGTACAGCATAGCTAAGAAAACTGTATTTGCAACTCCCAGTATGATGAGAGTCCTGTCATGAGTTTACAGGAATGCAAAACAGAACACATTTATTATGAGCTGAGGATATACAATTGCATTTTCTTGCCAAGTAAACTATAGTTATCAATGAGATTAGCCATTTTATTAATTTGTGTATTCATTTTATATGTCAGGAAATCCATTTATATGGAAGACTCTGGGGAAAAGTAATTTGCAATACAGCTCATCTGCTTTTTTACCTGTGGGATAAAGATCAAACAGTTTATTGAAGACATACAGACAAAGATTCCTCCTGAAGTTAATCCATATACCAGATTGTGCCACGAATGGAAAAAACTATTAACCACCAGCATAATTCCAATAAAGAGGAAAATAATGGCTACTGCACTTATGAGTGTCAGTGACTGATTAACTGGTGGGCAACTGAGATTATCTGTTAGACCTGCAAGATAAATTCCATACATCAGTAGGATTCCCTGAAAAATAACAAAGAAAAAGATTTTTAGTAGGCTCAAACATAAGTTAAGTCTAAACTTCCACTCTGTTAATCTAATAATACACTGATAAAATTTCATAAAATATTCTTACTGCTCACCTGATACAAAATCAAGGTGCTATGATGGAACAATAGCAACCATACTCTAGTTTTCACCCCCAGATAATTATAGGAGGGACAGGCATCCGTGATAGAGCTAGTGCTGCCCAGCACCTTATCCTCCTCTTCATTGAAATCTGCCACATGGAATGATTTCCAGATCACTTTGCAAGATTCTACTTCTGTCTGGTTCATACAAACTGCCCATACAGAGCCAAGACTTATGTANGGAATGATTTCCAGATCACTTTGCAAGATTCTACTTCTGTCTGGTTCATACAAACTGCCCATACAGAGCCAAGACTTATGTACATTTGAGCCTTGTTGTGGCAAAACATTGACCAAATATTCATAAGAGCCTGTGAGCAGATCTTGCTAACTTTTGGTCCCCCAAAAAAGAAAGTTGCTATAAGGATGAAGTAAGAATGCTTCTCTGCCTTAATCACCTCCAGATGGAAACTTACTGTATACACAGGTAACTTTGGTCAAGTTCACTTCCACCCTTTTCCCATTAATGCTCTGGTCTCTTCATCCCTTTTATTTCCCAGTGCTCCTTGTTCACCCAAGAATCTTCTCCAGACTTGTGGAAGGGGAGAAGCCACCCAGGAGTGTTTTCATCTTGCAGTCACAGGGTGCGTGACAGAAGGTGCTTGACAGAACTGATTGCAATTAGCAGAAAAAAACTCCAAATGCTTATGAGAACCCGAAAAGGTCTGGGGATTTAATAGGACCTCCCAATCAGCATGGATTCCAGACAATTATTTGCCTCAGGCAAACCAGGGAGTGATTTGAATTCGAAAATGGACTCTATAAGGTCCTCTATGTTCAAATTATATAACAGATGCTCTAATAAAGGTTAGATCTGGAATAATGCCAATTACATGCCCAACATACATGCCTAAGGCAAACTAGTTCAAGCCTATGATTGCCATGAATTTCCAGTTTATCCTAGAAACCTAGCACAGAAGTTCCACAGCATGGTAACTGAAGCCCCCTGGAACTAGTAGAAGCTGAGAGATTCCAACAACAGCCCAGCCATGAGATTTGGACAGCCAGAAAATGACTGTTTGCATAAGCCATGTGATACATAAGTAGAATTCCTATCTTGTCTGTACTACCAAATGTCACAGTCCACCACAGTACTACTGAATGCCACCAAACCTCCCCTTATCCTGGCATTCAAAGCAGATGTAAACTCAAATGTGAGCAAGCAGATTTCAAAAAGGATGATTTTGCTACAGTTGCTGAACCAGGTTTCAATAATACATGCCAGATCCATTTGTTCACTAATATGGACTTGGCATTTATTAGCATTAACCAAAATCCAGGGCCTCCAGCAGTCTGGCCACCTGGCCCTTGGAATGGGTTCAGCAGGTAACTAGCAGCCAACTGAAGGTAGCCTTTCTCATGGAATGACCCATTTTTTCTGGTAAAATAGCATTTTTAATGCAAAAGCAATTATATACTCTCCATGACATGTGAAGTAACACCCCAATTTGATGATGGAACATTGGTACTTTATTTGGGTAATAAGAGGACAGATTGTGAAGCAAATTACGCCAATAGTCCCATAACTTAATCCTTTTGCATTACAAATGCTATTTTACCAGAAAAAGGAAAAGGCTTCCTTCAGCTGGCTGCTGATTACCCACTGAACCTATTCGAAGGGCCAGGTGGCTAGGCTGCTGGAAGTCCTGGATTTTGGTTGATGCTGGTGAACGCCAAGTCCATATTAGTGAACAAAATACAGTTTTGTCCCTAAATTTTGGTGGTACAATTTGGGAGGGTTTCCCCTGCCCTTTTATAAGATAGATTATAGTTGAATGAAAAAGGTGGGTTGTAGCAATTATTTTAAGCTTGTTTTATGGAGTTTTAGGATTTGCTACAAGTTGCTTTGAATCCAATGTCCTTAACAGAAGTAGAGGGAATGAAGACATAAGGAGTGTTACTCATCTTGAGGAAGCAACACTGTCATCAATCAGAGTTCCATCCAGCTATCTTCCATACAAGAGGTGAATGCATTTCTGAGAGTTTTGGCGAAGAAATGTGATGTTTTAAAAATATTTTTTCAACTGAGCATAATGAATATATGAATATTTGTTAAAAAAAACGCTATCCGTAAATTAAATAAACAATATTTCAAATGTCTAGGTATAACAGACAATGAGTTTGTAAGCCTTTCTCTTATCAATGAACTATTGGAGTAAGTTACATACCTTAGATCCCAGAAGAAGAATAAACCAAAATTCAGAGTAGAGAGATTTACAGATGTATCCATGTTTCAGTGTGCAACTCAAGCCTTTGTCAGTGATCTGTCGAAGATTGAAATGTAAGAATCTCTTAGTTTGCAAAATGTTGAAAATCCTAACACTTTATTTCCATTTTCTTATCATAGAATTTAATTCTAAGATTGTTAAAAGAAAGAAATTAAAAACTTGGAAAGGAACTGAGGCAGGGAATTTATTTGAAGAGTGTCTGTGGTAGCCCCTCAACAGCTTGTGCACCAATATTAAGTATATTTTTCTGATAAGGTTTCAGAATATTATGAAAGCAGTCTTCTTGAAGAGAACAATTGGGCTTTTTTGAAGACACATTTTTACAGTTTTAGCAATGTTGTTTTATATTTATTGGATTTTATGGATGCTTTCATGATATTGTTTTATTTCCTACGTTGTAAACTGCTTAGAATCAGTGAAGGAAACAGCATATAAATTTTGGCATAGTAATTTGTCAGCCCAAATTTGTCTAGTCCTTTCCTACTTCTCTTTCAAGTTAATGGACAAGTCATTCTTGTCCCATTGAGTATTGAATTCATCTTGCTTCATGTTTATCTAACAGTTCTGTCTAATCTGAAAATAGCTAATCCCAAGGTTCACAAGGTTCAATTTTAACATGTCTATGTAAACTACAGGCTTTTGTAACAGGTTGTAACATTCTTTTCACTCTTTTCCAAGCAGCTTTCACATTTCCTTTTGTTCTTCCATTCATTCTGTTGGATACAAATGTATATTTTATTCCTTTTTTCGGCACAACACACACTTTCTTTCATTCACTCATTTTTAAATCATAAACAATCAAATCAATTGAGACAACTTTATTCCAGTCACTGATCAACATTTTGTAAAATTGCTGTAAGATGTTACAAAATACTGATTAAAAAGCATAAGTATTTCTAAATGTGTAAATACAATACTAAGAAATCTAAATATTAAAGTTATTTTGTGAATAAAAGATCGACATGTTGTGTACCAAGTATTGAACTACCGAGCAGATGTTGAGGCAGGGGGCTAATAGGAGAGAACTTGTGAAGCATGTTATCGAACTCTTTCCACCTTAGGCAGAATCTTAGCTTCTGGCTGAGCCATCAGGTTGATTGAAGTGCTTGAAATTATTTTCCAGAAAAAGGGTGCATTTCAATCATTTGTAGCTTGAAAAAGTTATTCTTAATAGTGTGTATGTAGCATGTATAAAAAAATTGATTCTTTTTGTTTGGTTTTATAACCTCTTTTAAGATCAAATAGCTAATTCCTGAATGGGACAGTTGCTGAATTTGTAACACTTGAAAGTTATTATCAGATCTACCATAGCTTGCATGCAATTTTAGCCTAGACTCTAGGGTTTCTGCCTAAGACAAAAGCTCACAGAGTGCAAATGTGTTAATAACGAATTCCAGAGGTTGCATATCATAACATTATATTTGTTAAGGGTTCTGAAGAATTTGATCTTTCAAGTCCATGGAGCTCAAGGGACATATTCAAGACAAGAAGGAGTTGCCTCACTCTTGCAGTCTCTTCAGACCATCTAAGCCTAAGAACAGCTGGACCCAAGTGTCACTGCCCCATGCCTCGATGGGAATATCCAAGAAGTCAAAAGAGGATTAAGGCCCATATGAAGAGACAGTGGCAAATGATCCCTATCCAGCAACAATCTAATTAAGAGTTAAGCCCCTGGCCCACTGCACCAACGGATGCAAAGAGGATGTAAAACGTTAAAAAACGTTGGAAAACACTATGCATCCGTTGTGTACTCATTGCATACGTTTCATACGCTCTATCCTTTAAGCATCCGCCCACTGAGATTTCATCCGCTCAAGAAGTTTTGAGCTGCACAAAACTTTGTGAATGGATGAACTTTCCGCTGTGTACGATGTAAATCCGTGACATACGAGCAACAAACGTTCTATGTCCGTTTATCATCCGTTAAATGTCCGCTGTATCCTCTCGGCATCCTCTGGGCATCCCCGCAACTCACTTCTGCTGCAGCTGAAAACGGAAAGAGGGAGGAAACAAAAGGTACACGGAACGTCTACACAGCGTTAGTAGCACGGAAATAGAAAGGATGAGCAGTGAACGGTTTGCATCCTATATACATCCTCTAGGCTTCCTATGAACATCCGTTTCACATCCCCACTACATACTACCCACGTCCTTTCTTTTCCGTTCTGTTTATGCAAATTTTTGCCACTTTTTGGAGCGGATGACGATGGAGCACCCCTGAAATTTTGCTCGTCCGCTGTGTCCATCGGCTAGTGGGACCTAGCCTTTAGTTGACTAAAAACATTGTATGAAGTTTAATTGTATAGATAGAACCTGGTATAGTGAACTTCTCTCTAGTGCTAAATCCAGCTTTCAAATCGTTTACCAATGTAAAAACAGTGTTAAGATAATCACAAATAAATTGGGACAGATAATTCTCCAGTTTGTCCCATCCAGAAACCAATACGTGAGAGGAAAGTGATGTCAGTGTTCCAACAAACCTCCATTCCAATCAGTAACTCCGAGACAAGCATAATCTCAAAAGTACCTTTTTTAGAATAGCACCTGACACATCTGTGGAATCTTGAAACTAAAAGTTTCCCAGACTTCCCACAATATCCCAACCTACAATCTGTCCTCTTTTCTCCCATCATCACATCACATGGACCAATCATGATCTGTCCCAGTGTAAGATCCTTTTTCTCTGCTGCGCCACACTTAATAACCTTGGACTAAGAACATAATTTCATTTTGTCTACTTTGAACTACTCAATTGAAATCACCCCACTCCCACTTTCTCAGGCTATTTGGCAGCGTGGAATATGGCTTTCAAAGCTGATAAGTTAGACATTTATAATTAAAGCACCATGCCTGAATCAACTGATGCTAGAAGCTACTGTACTGCTGGATAGTCACATGATTCCAATTATATGATCAGGTTCAAAAGGTTATTTGAAATGAGTATACAGTTGTATAGATGCATAGTCACTTGTGGGACTTGTAATGGTATGTGGCAATGACTTTGAGACACAGAAGAGATTCTGTCTAGGGTAGTGGTTCCCAAAATGGGCGGTACCGCCCCTTGGGGGCAGTGGGATGCCTTGGGGGGGGCGCTAAGAGGCAAGGGGGGGCATTCGAGGCACCAGCCATGCAGGGTCACCCATTGACGAGCACCGCTCCGGAGCCGGCACCTCCAATGTGGAAGTGGTGGCATGCTATGTGCCGCCACGGCCACGTTCAATGGGCCACCCCCCTGCCACCTCTTAGCACCCCTCTGCTGGCCCCCTTGGGGATGCTAAGAGGCAGCAGTTCAACCACTGGCTGT
>BHFT01028192.1:0-16906 GCA_004320025.1 Laticauda laticaudata | reverse complement strand
TTATAGAAATTGCTTATTTTAATATCTAAGTCCTGTTTAGTGACTCTTGGCCTTACTCTTAGAAGAAACACTCAATGCTTTTAATTTTTCTAAATAGCTACCATGAACCTATGTGAAGGATGTGTGTCTGTGTTTTATTTTTTACAGTTATAATATACACCGAAGATGGTATTTAATTGTACGAGGTGCAATGACAATAAAATTAACTAACTAACTAAAATGCAGCTGGATCTTAAGCTAAGTGGTTTGAAAACTTTGAAAGCAAGAAGAAATGAGTAGTAGTGGGAATGTCTGGTCTGCAGGTGAGTGAGGTGAGGCATGGGTGGCATCTGTGGCGTGGGTGGCATCTGTGGCGTCTGTGGCATCGGTGGCGTCGGTGGCATCAGTGTCATCAGTGGCATCTGTGGCCACCTGTAGCCATAGCCTTGGTAGGGAAAGTCTTCGAAGGGCAGTGTGATCACCTGGGTGGAGCAGCAGACCTGGACTGGGTGGGAGCAGGTTCAGCTGGGTCTGGAGGGTTATGAAGAAGACCGGTGATCCTGTCCTTTATCACCTGGTACTGTGATTCGTTTACTGTGATTTTTTATATCCACGGGGCTGACACAATGCATCCTCCCCTCATGTGCAGTGAATGCTTGGCATCCGCTAGGCGTCTGCTAGGCATCCGCTAGGTGTCTGCTCTGCATCCGCTTCATCCGCTCGGCATCCGCTCTGCATCCATTCCTTCCGCTGCACGTCTGCTTCGCTGTGCTCCCCTGGAAGCCCTGCAGATGTGCCGTTCGCTTCTGTCCGCTTCCATCTGCTCGGCTTCCGTGGAGCATCCGCCTTACATCCTGGCTACATCCTCCCCCTGTCCGTTCCTTTCTGTTGTTGTCTGCTCTGCTTATGCAAATTCGGGGCACTTCTGAGAGCGGATAACAACGGATGGAACATTTTCTCGTCTGCTGTGTCCTTTTTAGATACGTTTTGCATCTGTCGGCCTATGTGACAGGCCCTTAAGTTATTGAAAGAAACAGTATATCCATATGTGTGTGAATGCCTGTAAGTGTTTTTTGTATGTGCACACAAACATATTCAGAATGTAAATGTATAGATTATATATTTTTCTACTGAAATAGTTCTTCAGAAAAGTGTGACATTTTATCTAGAAAAATAGACATTTAATTATCCATTTAGGGAAGGCAATAGTTTTGCTGGCAGAGCATGACATCATTTATTCTAAATGTTCTATTTTTTATTTGCAGTAAGATTCTTCCTAGAATACGATTGATATGATTTGATGCCATGATGGCCTCTCAAAAAATCTTTGACTTTTATCAACTGACAATGCCCCAGAATTAGTCAACCATTCAGACATTGTTGGTTAACTATGATTTCCTGGCAATGAGGACATTTGCTTTAGCTAGGAGAGCATTGTGGCAGAAAATAGGGAAACTTGATTCTCCATTTTGATGATATATCATCAAAGGATATCTGTCTATCAATCTGTCTTTATTTTCTGTCTGTCTGTCTATCTGTCTGTCTGTCTGTCTGTCCGTCCNTCCATCCATCCATCCATCCATCCATCCATCCATCCATCCATCTATCTATCTATCTATCTATCTATCTATCTATCTATCTATCTATCTATCTATTCATCTATCCATCTATTTATCTGTCATCTATCATCTGTCTTTCTGTCTTTCTCTATTTCTTTCCATCTTTTTAACTTTTTATTCAATCTTTCTTTCTATTTCCTCTCCCCTCTGTTTATCCCTCTATCATCTATTTCTATCTCCCTCTAAACCCTATGAAACCCAGCCTCTGTCCTGAGGTACTTATCATGTACTGAGATCTAAATTGTACACATACAAATCCACTCACTTTCCATGAGATTTAAAGAAAGGTAGATAATAAAGTAAGTTGCATGTTTTTGATTTTTCATAAAGCACAATGGTAGAATCAGAATGTATATCTCAACACTGTTCTAAAAATACCATTTTTCCTACTATTTTTTTAAGCATGACTCTGACACTTCAAGCCCCTGTCACATTGCACCAACGGATGGAAAGAGGATGTAAAACGGACAAAAAAGCTTGCCATCCGCTTGGGTTAACCGCGATGTATCCATTCTGTACTCACTGCCTCCGTTTTTGCTTCCTCTCTATCGTCCAGCATCCGTCTACTGACGTTTCATCTGCTCAAGAAAGTTTTGAGTGCTCAAACTTTCTGAGTGGGAAAATGTATCCAACGCGTCCATTCTGCATCTGCAACGCATACAGGAGCATCATTCTACATCCGTCGTCATCCGTTACGCATCTGCTATATCTGTAGGCATCCGCTGCACATCGCGCAACTTGCATCTGCTCGACGCAGGGAGGAAGCAGAACGAATGCAGAACGGATGCAGAATGGGATGTCTAGCTGGATGCCAGCATGGGAAACAAAGCATTTAAAACAGAAAAACGTTCGCAGAGGGACCTTATCTCGGATATTAAGGATGTCTAGAGGCATGCCTAGAGGATGCAAAGTGGACACCTAGGCGGCAATATACCTATACTGCTATAAAAAGAAGGGGGAGCAACTCATCTCGAATCTCACTTTCAGACAGCAGCCCTGCAGTGCGAGACCTACTGCAGCTTTCATATGACTCTTGCGCTCTTCCACAGCATCCAGTCATTCCACGCGTAGTAGGTGCAACTTCCCCAGCTGGAGTGGTGGAGTGGGGCAAGACAGGATGAATAGATGCTTAATGATGTATCCTTCAGCCTGTTTTTCATCACCGGATGAGATTGGGCCCATGTATGTTGGGTTGGGCCTACAATGAACAGGGCTTTAATAAAAGCAGTTGTGTTTATGTTGACATGTGTGGTCAATGATACATCAGTATTAATTTATATTAACTATTCATGGAATCATTGATTTCTATTCCTACATCCATGAAATTGTGAGGCTACTCCAAACATAATTAGAAGCTAATAGCTGATATTAGGTTTAACGACTTCTTCAAAAGAAGGAGAAGAAAGAAATGTGTTTTGTGACAAGTGGGAGAAGGGGGAGGGAGGAGGAGAAAGAAGAAGAAGAGAAGAGAGAAGAGAAGAAGAAGAGAGAAGAAGAAAGAAAGGAGAAGAAGAAGGAGAAGGAGAAGGAGAAGGAGAAGGGAGAAGGTGAAGGAAGAAGAAGTGAAAAGAAGAAGAAGAAGAAGTAGCTGCATCTCCAGCATTGCTGTTCTAGCTACAGATTGACTATTACCTCATATGTATGAAAAGTGACCAGTCACAGTCTGTGATTTTTAATTTGGGGTAACCTGATGCTAAAATAAGAAAATAAATAACTTTGTTTCTGAACAAAGTGGGGAGGAGAAGGAGGAGGTAGAGGGGCAGGGGGAGGAAATTTGAACCAAAAGGAATTCGTGATTTAAGCTCTGTTTAATGCTTCTTAAGCCCATGTCACAGCTGCACCAATTGGATGGAAATGAGGATGAAAAATGTGGAGAAAAAAACACTTCGCCAGTCCGTCTGGTTAACGCGATGCACGTCCTGTCTGATACTCACTGCGTCTGTTTTTCATCCTCTTCTATTCGGCGTCTACTGAATTTTCATCTGCTTAACAAAGTTTTGCAGCTGCTCAAACTTTGAGCGGGAAAATGTATCCAATGCGGCTCCATTCTGCAACATCCCGCAATGCAATATGGCCGACAATCCATTCGGGCAATTCCGTCGTCATCAGTTACGATGTCCGCTACATTCCACTAGGCATTTGCTGCGCATCCACGCAACTCAAATCCGCGGCTCCAGCAGAAATACGGACACAGGGGGAAGCAGAGAACGGATGTGGAATGGGACACAAACCATTCGTACGCACGGACGGAGAAGGATTATGGAAAAGGGTTGGGGATGTAGCTCGGCAAAGAAAGTTCATAAAAACGGAAAAAAAACGGTCGTCTACGCAGGGGACCTATCTCAGATGATTCATCGTAAGATAGCCGATGTCTAGCAGGATGTCTTTACAGGAATGCGAAAAGGCGCAACAATTATGTGGAAAACCTAATATTGCCAATAAAAAAGAAGGGAGCAACTTCCACCTGGATTCCACTCTCCAGACCAGCAGCCCTTCTCTGCAGACCAACCTTTTCCCTCTCCCGGCCTTTTTGTTTTTTTTTTTCCATTCTGAGCTCTTGCTCTTCCATAGCATCGCAGTCATTGTCCACCATGCGATCGTTAACAGCAGTCTTTTGGTAGCCACTATCGTTTCTGCACAGTCGCGGAAGCCTCTAACAGGCTCTTTTTCAACTCTACCATAGCGAAGAAAAGGACGGCAGGCCATGAAGCGTCTGGGTCCGAAGATGGATGGCGAGAAAGCCACCGTATGAAGCACCTCCGATAACAACAGCTGTGGTGTCGAGCTTTCTCAGGGGAACAAAAGACATTCATGCATTTCCAGGAACTTCATGAGGAGTGCCCTCCAGCATTTTGTTTGACGAAGTTGCTGCGCAGCTAACACCCAGGATCTTGACCAAAGCCAGTGAATCTAGCACCAATCTTTGGCTCACAGCCTTGGGAACCCTGGCTCCAAGGTTGGAACTCACTCTGCGACACCTGGCCTCAGGGAGGACCCCTACAGGAGCATGCAGTATGGCTGGAGTGGTGCTGGGTTGGACTGTGTGGGAAGTTGCCGTTCGTCCTTTCTCCAGCATCATATGTAGTCCTCCAACATAGATCCGCATGTTGGTTAGACAAGCTGTGGGGGGGTTCTACAACCGTGGGGAATGCTCCAACAGAATAACCTGCCTAGAGGCAGGTAGCGACTCCGGGTCGGTCCGGTAATGAGGACTGGCTCTCAGGCAGGCTGCCTGAGAGAGAGGGGTTTGCAGAGGGCGTGCTACCCTCGCGTGCGCAGGCATCTCATCCCTCCGAGAGAAGCTGCATCATTGGCCATGACATAGGTCTCCTCTGTCCATCAGCTTGGACCGGCAGCCTGGACTAGATTTCTGAGGTGCAGTTCCCATACACGGTGTGCATATTCTTCCATCACCGACGAGGAGCACCTCCGTAAGCTCGTAGCCCAGGCTGCTCCGGCCTTCTCCATCCAAGCAGCCTGCTTCCTTTTGGATGTCCCTATAGAGCCTGTGTCCCTCCACCAGTAGATACTCGTCTCTGCTCAGCCTTTCAGCGACCTCTACTCCATCAGTGTGTCCTCCTCGATGTGAGTAATTACATCCTCTCCCCTTCCTCACAGCATGTTAGCCTCTTCCTCCCTTTGGCAGGACCACAGTGGGACTCCCTTCATCTAGAGGGCTTCCAGATTTTAGGGGGCTGCCTCCTCCACGCACCACGAGCAAGCAGCAAGCAGCTAGCAGGAATCATCAGTCAGCAGAAGCAGCAGAAGCGAGCAGAAGACCAGCACCAGCAGGTATCCAGCTGATCAGCAGACAGCCAGAGTTCCACGCAACCAAGCCAGCGAACAGCCGGACCAGGAGCACGAGCAGGGACCAGCAGGTGGATGAGCAAGACCAGCGAGCACGAGCGGCGAACCAGCCAGACAGAGCAAGGACACAGGACGTGGTGCGAGAGAGCAGGTTACCATAAGACCTCAGCAGCGACAGCTAGCTAGGTACCGAAGCAGGACAAGGCAGCACTTCAGCAGGAGTAAGCAATCCAAGCAGGAAGCGAACCCACCACCGAAGCAGGTTCAGCAGAGTTTTCTTGAGAAAGAAAACAGTACAGCGAAGCATTCACTGCCTATAAGCAGAATCTATTCGGCTCCTTTCAGAAAAGAAGCAGTAGAAGCCCCAGCCCAGGAAAGAGCTATGAGCTCGTGTACTACAGAAGGAAGCCCTAGCAGAAGCAGATATGCAAGTGCCAGGGGGGTGGAGATGGCCCAGTAGATTACCTGCTTTGCAAGGAGCTGGCGAAGATGGCTGGAGGCTTTCTCTTCTTCCCCATGTTGTGGGGTTGACTGAAGCAGAGATGCAGGCAAGGCTGGCAAGGTAGCAAGGCTGGCATTGGAGGCATGGCAGTCGGATTGGCTGAGAGTCAGACATGGCAGCAAGGCTGGCAAGTGGACAAGGCTGGCAGGCAGGACAGGCAGCAAGGCTTTGCCGGAGGAGTGGCTGGGAGGCTCAGGCTCAGCGCAAGGCTGGACAGCTAAGGCGAAGAGGCAGGCAGAAGCTAGCTTCGCAGGCAGAAGGCAGGCAGCAAGGTTTGGCAGGCAGGGCAGGCAGACAAGCTGGCAGGCAGCGCTGGCAGGGAAGGCAGGCCTAGCAAGGCTGCAGGCAGGGCTGGCAGGCAGTGGCATGGCAGGAAGGCAGGGCAGCTAAGGCTGGAGCAGGCAGCAGGCAGCACCAAGTGTACATAGCAGCAGGCAGGCACCAAGCTGGCGAGGAAGGCTTGGAGAAGCAGGCAGCAAGGAGGCGCAAGAGCTGGCAGGGGGAAAGGCTGTGACAGGGAAGAGCAGGCAGCAAGGCTGGCAGGCAGAAGGCTTGCATGTGCAGGCAGGCAGCAAGGCTGGCAGGCAGGCAGGCAGCAAGGCTGGCAGGCGGTGTGACATGGTAGGTGGCAGCAGGTAAGCAGCAGCAAGCTGGCAGGGAGGCTGGCCAGCGCAGGCTCGAAGACAGCTGGCAGGCCAGTTGGCTGGCAGCAAGGCGGCAGGGCAGGCAGACTAGCCTAAGACTGGGCAGGGAGGCTGGGAGGGAGCTGGGAGGAGGCTGCAGCAGGGCTGCAGCGCAGGCTGGGCAGGAATGCGCTGGCAGACAAAGGCAGGCAGCTCAAGTCTGGCAGGCATGCAGGGCAGGCACGGCTGGCAAGGCCTGTCAATGTGTATCGGAACGCAGGCTTGTTCTACTGAATGGTGACCTGCTCTGCAAGCTGCTTCCCATTTATTATCCACGGGTGCTATGCAAATGCATCCTCCCCGAATGCGTAGCTGAACGCTTGGCATCCGAGTAGACCTTCCGTCTACGGCAATCCACTAGGCTTCGCTCTGCATCTGCTTCACTGTCGCTCGTCGATCCGCCTCTGCATCTGCTCTCTGATTCCGTGGTCCACTTTGCTGCAGCCCCCCGGAAGCCTTGTCGGATGTGCCATCCGCTCCATCTCGCTTCCATCTCGCTAGGCTTCCGTGAAGCTGCCGGCTTTCCATCCACCCTGCATCCTCCCCCCGTCCCGTTCCTTTCTGTGTTGTCCGCTCTGGTTATGCAAATTTCTCGCCCCTTTTGAGAGCCGGATAAACAACGGATGGAACATTTTTCTCGTCTGCTAGTGTCCTTTTTACAAACTTTTGCATCCGTTCGGCCAGTGTTGACAGCGGCCTTAAGCTTTTCTATACCTAAATTGGAAAATAATTAACATTTTAGTCCTTTTTGATACTCAGCTTTGATTCTTATGAACATTGCTTAATATTAAATTTTCTCCCACCACCATAAAGCTAAACAGACGCTTTGTACATTTCTTTCATTTAAATCATACCACCACTCTCCTCCACAGCAATGTGTCAGGGATTGCTGAAAAATGCTTTCATCTGTTACATTAAACTTTTTTTGAGCTTTTTATTTCTTAATGTCCAAGCCTAGACATTGTTAAATGGACATAGGACTTCATGAGACTCATGAAATATTTTAAATGCCCATGGTCCCACACTGCCACCACGGAGGCAAAGAGGATGTAAAAAACAGACAAAAAAAGCGTTCCACCTGTTGGCTGGAAAACGCGATGCAATCCCTTGTGTTACTCACTGCGTATACACTTTCAACGCTGTATCTGTCAAACATCCGTTCTACTGCTATTTCATTCTGCTCAAAAAGTTGTGGAAGCTGCCACAAAACTTTTTGAGCAGAATGAACTTTCTGCTGCATACGATTCTACATCTGCCCTACACAAACGGCCAACAAAACATTCTACGTCCATTTGTCATCCGTGCTACACGTCTGATGTATCTTTTTCTTGGCATCCTCTGGCCATCATGCGCACTTACATCCACTCCAGCGGGAAAGCGGAAAGAGGAGGAAGGGAAAGGTACATGGAACGTCCACACAGCGTTGTAGCAAGAAATAGAAAGGGATGGAAAGCGGTATATTAGCTCAGATATAAAGCATTTAAAACGGACCAAAACATTTGTATGGAATGTGTTCTCAGATATTTAGGATGTCTGGAGGATGTCCTAGAGTATGTGGAAGACACCTAGTGGGAAAAACCGAACATTTCCAAATAAAAAGGGGAGGAAATCACCCTGGAATCTCCACTATCAGGTCCAAGCGCCCCGGTGTGCAGAACCTCTTCTGCCTTGCCCTTGCTCTTTCCACATCATCCATTGAATGCCACATGGATCCATCGCACACGCCTTTTTTGGTAGCTGCCATCATTCAACACAATAACTAAGGCCCTCTTCAGACTGTTTCACCTTTTTCTACGCAAGGAGAGGGAGGACACGAAGAGCTCTCTGGGTCGAAGATGAATTGCTGAGAAGAGTGGAGTTTGGACTCTATGAAAAGCTGATGCGTGGAGCTGAGGAATGAAAGAACCGTCAGCATTCCAGCATTCATGCCACCGCCATATTTTGACGAAGTTGTGGAGGCGGTCTGAGACCCAGTTGACCAAGCCAAGCACCAACTTCATCCCAGCCTGGACTTCTGGACTGCAAATGGTGCACTGCTCTGCGGGCACCTGTCCTCTTAGAACCACATGCAGAAACATGCAGTATTGCCTGGGAGGGTGCCACACAACACCATCAGATTGTGGGTCAGAGAAAGTGCCCTCAGGCCATCATTGAAGAATACGTGGAGCGAAGCTCCTCCAGTGCCCCACCACTGAAGAAGGCCGATGGAGGGGAAGTGCAGAGCAGTTGGTATCAAAGGTGGAAATATTCCCCACACCGTTTGGAGCCATAGATGGGAAGCACGTGGCCTGCAAGCTCCACCCAACTCAGAGTTCCAATTAATTTTTCAACTAAACAAGGGCTTCTTCAACATCATCCTCTTTGCCATGGGTTTGATGCTTGACTACAAATTCATGTAACATCGATGCTTCAGGTTAACGGGTTCAGCGGCTTCAGATTCCAGATATACAATGCCAATGACCACAGGGTTGCGCTGGAACGCAACCTCATTCATGGTTTCCAGATCCAGACCCCCAAACCCAATGACACACAAGAGGTGCCCTACTTTCATCCATGGAGGTGATGGATGCCTTCTCCCTTCACAACCTACCTCCATGAAAGCCCCTTACACTTTCCAGATGCTCTCACCCCTGAAGAAGGCATCTTCAACTTACAGGCTGTCCCATGGCCAAGACGGTGGTGGAAAATGCCTTTGGCATCCTGGCCCAATAGGTTCCAGATACTTCTCCACCACCAATGCAGAATCACCCACAGATGTGAGGAGGCATTGCAAAGCTTGCTGTATCCTGCCCAACAATCTCATGTGCACCGCTACTCAGGTGTATGCAGAACAGGCTTGTGGACTGTCACAAGGAAATGGTGGACATGGAGCCTGTGTGTAATGGAGAAGACGAAAAACCTTGATAGAAACTGTGGATGTTTGCAAGGCCCCAACAGAGCTTCACGTGAAGCGGAAGGAAGCCAGCGCAACCTTCTGAAATACTGTGCATCTCCCCAGCTGTCAGCAGTGGAGTGGCACAACAGGATGGAGATGCTTAATGGATGCTTCCTTCAGCATGTTTCATCACACTGATGACAATTGGCCATGGTATGTTGAGATGCGACCTACAACATGAACAGGGCATTAATAAAAGAGTTTTGTTTTATGTTTGAAATGTGTTGATCAGATGATTAAATTGTATTGATAATAAAGGGTCATAGGTGTGGTAGCTGGAAGGTTTGACCATTGTACAGTCCCATAATGCTTGGCAACTGGAGGTTTATCCTATATCCCATAGCTATACTTCCATCCCACAGCCATATTCCATCCCACAGCTTATCCTTACCAATCCCCAGCCTATCCAGTCCCCACAAGCTATCCCTGCCATTCCCACAGTATCCATCCCAGCAGCTTATCCTACCAATCCCACAAGCATCAAAGGCTTATTCCCTTTTTTCAAAGTTTTCCCCAACACTTTATTAAGTAAAAAAATGAATCAAGTGTTGTTGAAGCAAAAAGATCAACCTTTATTTAATAACAAACTGTTAAGCAAAATGACCAATGTAAAGTGTTTTAAATAAGATAAAGTGAACATGGTAAACAACTCAGTCTCTGGGCATCTTTCTTCAGTCACTCTAGGCGCTTGTCCATTTGGTCTCAGATGTAAGGGCCACGAGAATGTGGAGGTCGCTCGTGGCTGAGTGCTGGTTGAGAGGCGCCATTGGGGTGCCTGGCCCCAATGTACAACAGGAGATGGTGTGTGCAGGAAGCTCTCAGAGAGCTTACTCAGTCCCGTGAGGTTTGAGAGCCCCTTCCTCAGGTACCCTTGGGATGTGAGGCCAGACTTTGATGGGGACAGATGTTCTGAGGAAGAGCTTGGCTTGATGGGGTGGAGGAGCGAGGAGTTAGTGCGGGGGCTGTCTGGTCTGCAAATGGCGTCACAGGTGAGCGTGGTAGTGACATCCGAGGAACCTGCGGTCTGAACTAGTAAGGCTGCCTTCTGCTGTGGAAGCCCTCGTAGTGATAGGCTTGGTAGCGAGTTGCCTGCTGATCTGTGGCAGGGCTGTGACATCACCTGGGGTTGGAGGAGCAGACCTGGAGTGGGAGGAGCAGGTTCAGCTGGGCCGTTAGTAGGGTGGTGCCAGAAGATGTTGTTGATCCTCTTCCTTCATCGCCTGGGTACTAGGGCCTCATGGCATTGTCCTATGAGGGTCTGGCTCACGTACGTGATGAGGGGCTTGGTGTGGATGGTATTGTCAAAGTGGACCAGCTAGGGGAGAGGAGATCTGTGCTGGCTTTGATTGTGTCCCTGATCTCGAAGAGGACAGTGTGGCCTCTGATACACACATACTTGGTTCTACCTTCTCTGTCGTTTCGGGGAGGTGGAGCTGGGTGGGTCTGTGAATGCTCTGGTGGCTGCCTCTTCTTGCTCACATCTGCGCGGGGATCCTCCACGTCCTCTGGCACAGGGAATGGCAGCTGTGGGGGGGCGTCTCTGGTTCATGGGGCCCTTACCAAAGACACCTGCCTGGACACTGTAGCTCGTCTCCTGGCCTTGGAAGAGGAGGCTCTCTGTGGGCTGTCTGAGAGAGGGGTTGGACAGAGGTGCTGCTCGTCAGTGGCCAGATCTCACCCTCCAGGAAGCTGCACCTGGCCATAAACATAGGTCTCCCGGCAGTGATTCTAATAGCAGCCTGCCCGGATTTCTTCAGGTGCAGGCTTGCCATACCAGGTGTGCATGTGCGTTTCCACCACCCAAGGAGTACATCTGGAAGTGTATCCCAGGCTCTCCGCCTTCTCTCTCCACATTGCCCTGCTTCTGCTTTGGTGTTGCGATAGAGGCCTGTGGCCCTTTCCTCCACAGGTACGTCGCGGGATTCCTCCTCAGCCATTCTCAGCTACTCCTCCTGATGGTCTTCGGAAATGAATTACTGGTTTCCTCTCCCCTTTCTCCTTAGCCTTGCTCTCTTCCTCCCTCTGGCAGGGCTTCGATGTCCTTCAACAGCAGGGCTTGGGCCTTGGGGCTGGTCCATCACAGTGCAGCAGCAGCAGGAGAGAAGCACCAGCAGCACCAGCAGCGAGAAGAACCAGCAGCAGCAAGCAGCAGGAGAAGCACCAGCAAACACTGGGAGCCACCAGGAGTACCTGCAGCAGCCACCAGAAGCACCAGCAACGTTCAGAGGTCAGTGGCCAGGGGTTAGGGATGGTGGTTTCTGTCCTTCTTGCCAGTTCTTGGCAGGATAGGCTACAGTGTTTCTCTCAAGATGTCTCTGGCAGCAGGTCTTTCCTCTGAATGCTGACAGCTTGCAAGCTGCATCATTTTATATCCACAGAGCTTATGCAATTCATCCTCCCCGCATGCGCAGTGAATGCTTTGCATCCACTAGGCATCCGCTATGCAACCTATTGTTGTCCGTGATGCATCCGCGTCATCTGCTACGCATCCGCTTCTCTGTTCTCCCCTGGAAGCCCTGCGGATGAGTCATCTGCTTCCATCTGCTTCCATCCGCTAGGCTTCCTATGAACATCCACTTTACATTCCTGCTACATCCTTGCTACGTCCGATCCTTTCCATTGTTGTCTGCTCTGTTTATACAAATTTGGGGGACTTTTGAGAGTGGATAACAATGGATGGAAAATTTGGTCATCCACTGTGTCCGTTTTACATACGTTTTGCATCCATCGGCAAGTGTGACCTACGCTTTCAATGTTCATAGTTTTATATACTATTTTGGAGTTTCTCAGATGGATGTGCAACTATTGAAAGATATTCCAGCAGAATGTGCTGAAATGGATAAATTAATATTGAAGATTAAGGATAAGGAGGAGACAGAATATTATTTAACTTGGAAATTATTCTATCAATGATTAGAAAATAGAAGCAGAAGTTCGAAATTCAAAATCAAGGAGGATATGTAAATAAAAATGAAGTAAGTGTGTAATTANTCGAAATTCAAAATCAAGGAGGATATGTAAATAAAAATGAAGTAAGTGTGTAATTAAATAATGAATATTGAATAATTAGGATAAGTAAATAAAATAGACTTGGAGGATAATGATTATAAATGTGATGTTTATAAGGTTTGATATTATTAACTAATTATACACAAAACTGAACAGACTATTTAATTAAATAACATAAAATGTTTTGCAAGGACAAGTGAAGATCATGGTGAATAGATTTTGAGAATAATGGTTAGAACTATTGTATATATTAAGTTTTTATTACCTGTATTTAAAAGAGATTGTACCCAGATAGTACACTGCCATTGCTCATATGGAAATTTTATATGTAAAACAAAGGAAATTGAATAATAATAACCAGGGAGCTTCCGAATACAGACTGATAAAGTTTTAGAACACAATATCCTAGATATCATGATTGTGGAGAAGAAAAAAGTGTGGATCATTGACATTGCCATAACTGGTGACAGCAGAATCGACGAGAAACAACTTGAAAAAAATCACCAGATATCAGGACTTGAAAATCGAACTGCAGAGACTGGCATAAACCAGTGCAGGTGGTTTTCAGCACACTGGGTTCTGTGCCTAAAGACCTAGGCAAGCACTCAAAAACAATTGGAGCTGACAAAATCACCTTTGGTCAACTGCAGAAGGCCACTTTACTGGAATCTGCTCGCATAATCTGCCGATACATCACACAGTCCTAAATGCTTGGGAAGTGTTTGCTTTGAGATACAAATGTGGCATAGTTATCTTGTTTGCTGTGTACACTGTTGTTTTTGTATATAATAATAATAATAATAAAATATTTTCTCTTTCCACAGAACAGAATATTTGTAGCTAAGGGTTGAGCTGTGTGGTCCTTGGTTTTCTCTGAGTTTGGCTGTTTTCTTGCAGACATTTTAGTACCCAATTGTGTAACAACGTCAGGGAAAGAAGTACTGATTATGTTCCCTATTTGGGTAATGAAATGTCTGCAAGAAAGCAGTCACAATCAGAGAGTGCTAAGGACTCCACAGTTCTCTTTCAGAAGAAGAGATAAAGGAAACACCTAGATATTTAGCATCATGCATCATGTTAGAAACTCATCCCTTTGGTTACTGCTTTCCACAAAGCAGTTCTGAATTCACTGTTCCATATTGTGTAGATGAAAAGGTTTAATATGGGTATGAAACTGGTGCGCACAAGAGAGATTGCCTTATTGAGTCAAGTGTCACCATGCGTTGAAGGTTTCAAGTACATAAGCATATCTGCTGTACAGAAAATGGTTAGAACAATAAGATGGGAAGCACAAGTGAAAAAAGCTTTGAACCTCCTGATGGTAGAAGGGATCTGAAGTATGGTGTTTATAATGTGCATATATGAAATCAGAGAGAACCCAAAGGAATCACACATGATAGCAGCACCATAAAGGAATCCTATTAGCTCAATCACTATTGTATCAGCACAAGCCAACTGTAAAACTGGACCAATGTCACAAAAGAAATGATCAATGAGATTGTGCCCACAATAGGGATACGTCCACACCACGACCGACTGAGGAAATATGAGTCCAAACCCACCAATCCATGACAGCAAAGACAGTTTGATACAGAGTCCACTAGTCATAATGGTTTGATAATGCAAAGGTTTGCAGATAGCCACATAGCGGTCAAAAGACATGATTGTGAGGGTGATGAACTCCACAACTCCCATTGTGAAGACCACAAAACCTTGGGCCATGCAACATGCAAAGCAGATAGTGTTTTTGCCAGAGAAGCTATTGACCAACATATTTGGTATCTCTGATGTTGTGGAAGAAATCTCAGCTATGGAGAAGTTGAGGAGAAAGAAATACATTGGAGTATGGAGCTTAGGTTGTATGGAAACCACTATGATGATAAAGGAATGTCCTAGAAGTAACAGAAGGTACATCAGAAGGAGGAATATATAAAATCCCAGGTCCAGTTCTTGGAATTCTGAAAATCCCAGAAGAATAAATTCATTGAAAAATGTAGCATTTGACATCCCATTCTTCTTTTCTAAAACATACAATAATTTATGGAAACATTAGCATTTGCAGTGTAAGAAAGGCACAAAATAGGATATGAGCAAATGGCAATCACTTAATGCCTGAAGTGAAGTGCCATGCAGGGTTACTGAACTGTTTCATATTTTTTACTGGTACAACTGTTGATTAATTAGTCGTTTTGGAAATGTCACCACGACTCTCAGAATCAGTGGCTATTTGATTCAGGGTGTGAGGAGAGGCAGGAAATTAATTTCTTCCTCATAAAATGTCAGCACCCTTTTTCCTCATTGAGTATTGCATGCTACTTTGAAGCATTTCAGAGTTTGTTTTATTTTTTCTGAAATCTAATATGGGAAAAAAGAAAAGTGACATCATCTTCCTTCTCTAATTTAATGTTTTTGAAGAACCTATAATGTTGACTTTTTAAAATTGAGAGTGTTAAACTTTGCAGGCAAACACTTTCATAACTTCATGAGGTGTTTAATATTATCAGGTGCTTTCCCAAAGTGATTAAAAATGTACTGTCTATTCATGCAACTTCACACCTCTACACACACACACACACACACATTCACACACAGGATTAATTTACATTAAAAGATGTAGGAGTAGTGAGGAATATTTCTCAATAGGAAGCAGTTGCAATTTGAAAGAATTTCTCTTTTATTCTAATATAAAAGAATTGTATTTCATAATTTGCATATCTAGAATTGGTATCTGTTTTTTGCCCTCTCTGATCAGTTACTGCAAGATAATTTGTTTTTCAATTATTCTACAGAGGAATTATTGAGTCTGTCATCTGCATCTATAACTGTCTGGTTTGGTTCTGCAACCGTACAAGACAGACAAGGACTTCAACAGATAATTACAACTGCAGAAAAAACAATTGCTAACAACCTGCCTTCCATTGAGGACCTGTATATTGCATGAGTCAAAAAGAGTGCTGTGAAAATATCTTCAAATCCTTCACATCCTGGACATAAATTGTTTCAACTTCAACCCTCAAAACAATACTATATGGCGTTGCACACCACAACAACTACAGAACAGAAAAGGTTTTTTTCCTGAATGCTATCACTCTGCTAATCAAATTATTCCCAGAATACTGTCAAGCTATTTACTAAGACTGTATAATTATTATTATTATTATCCTTCCTATTACCTACCTCCTCCCACTTAAGACTATATCCATATTGCTTATTTATTTAAGATTTACATTATTTTATTTAGTTTCCTGGTATTATTTTTGTTGATTGCAAATCTAAAGCCCATGCCACACTGCACCAATGGATGGAAAGAGGATGTAAAATGGAGAAAAACGTTTGCCATCCGTTGGTTAACGCGATGCATCCATTCTGTACTCACAGCATACGTTTTTCATACGCTCTATCCGTCCAGAATCCGTCAACTGTGATTTCATCTGCTCAAAAAGTTTTGAGCTGCACAAAACTTTTTGAGCGAATGAAGTATCCAACGTGTCCGTTATACATCTGCTACGCATACAGGGGAACATCCGTTATATGTTCGATGTCATCTGTTACACATCTGCTATATCCGCTAGGCATCCGCTGCACATCTGTGAAACTCAAATCTGCTCCAGCGAAAAATGGACACAGGGAGAAAGTGAAACGGGCATGGAACGGACACACAGCATTAGTTGTACGGACGTAGAAAGGATGAAAGTGGATGCAGCTCGCATATAAAGCATTAAAAAGGAAAAAACGTTCATATAGGGGATGTATCTCGGATATTTAAGCCCATATCACACTGCACCAATGGATGGAAAGAGGATGTAAAATGGAGAGAAACACTTGCCATATGTTTTTCATCCTCTCTATCCGTCCAGCATCCGTCGACTGAGATTCCATCCACTCAAAACGTTTTGAGCTGCACAAAACTTTTTGAGCGGAAAATGTATCCAACTCATCCATTCTGCATCTGCAACACATACGGGAAACATCTGTTCTACATCCGTCGTCATCCATTACGCCTCCACTATATCCGCTAGGCATCTGCTGCACATCCGCGCAACTCAAATCCGCTCAAGCGGAAAACGGACACAGGGAGGAAGTGAAATGGACATGGAATGGACACAAAGCATTAGTAGCACGGACGGAGAAAGGATGAAAGCGGATGCAGCTAGCATACAAAGCATTTAAAATGAAAAAAACGTTCAAAGAGGGGACCTATCTCGGATATTTAGGATGTCTGCAGGATGTCAGAGGATGCAAAAGGACATCCAGTGGAAAATCTATATTTCCTATAAAAAGGGGGAAGAACTCATCTGGATCTCACTTTCAGTCCAGCAGCCCTGCGGTGCAGACCTCTTCAGCTTTCATCTGGCTCTTGCTCTTCCACAGC